>CAUYON010018343.1:0-10119 GCA_963573935.1 Arctocebus calabarensis
AGCTTTGTCTTCCATGTCAGAAATCCTTTCTTCTGCTTGCTCCATTCTGTTACTGAGGGATTCTACTGTATTTCTCAGATCTTTGAGGGCTGCAACTTCTTGTCTCAATGTGTCAAAATCTTTGGTCATTTGGTCTTTGAAATCCTTGACTTCTTGAGACAATTTTTGAAATGCTCCCAGAATTTCTAATTCCAATTTTTCCTCTATTTTATTGATCTTGTTTGCAATCCAAATTCTGAATTCGATTTCTGACATCTCAGTCATCTGTTTATGCATGGGATCGACATTTGTCTCCACCAAATTCTTCCGGGGGGGGTGGGTTGATCTACTCTGGTTTCATGTTTCCAGAGCTTTTCTGCTGATTCCACCCCATATTTATTTTGCACTGTTTGGCTGGGTGAGTAGGTAAGGTTAAGTTGGGTTGGGAGTTCTAGGAGTAGTGATTGACCAGTCCTTTGCCTGTAAGCTGGGACTACTTTGCAACTGCCTGCGAAACTGGGGGCCTTCTTGATGTAGTGGGGTTAAGTGGCTCTGTCTTATTTTCAGCTGGTCTCTGTCTTACCCTAGAGAATCAGTTACTCTGTGTTGGAATCTGAGCTGTGGAGAAATACCAGCAGTTAGGTCACCATGCCCCCCACAACAATTCCACAACAATTGGAAAAGGAAAATGAAACCTTCCCACTACCACACCCAGTGTACCACATTGGAAAGTCCTTGGGTGATTGACCCAGTTGAAGAGGTCCAATCAATTGTCCCAGCCAGTACCAACCTCAAATCAAAGAGTTGAAAAGTCTCTGGCGACTAGATAGCAGGAGTCTGCTGGCAGCTTTAGTATAAGTCGCTCCAGGGTTCTGTGAGCTCAGGTGGGCCCCTCCCCGCCAGTAAATTAGTCTGGGAGGGTTGATGCCTCCTTCCCCACCTTGCTGCTCTGTCACACCCAGTCTCTGGTAACCCTGAAGGGCTGTGATCCAGTTCCCTCCAATGAGCAGATGCTCTAGAAGTTTGTGCCTGCCTGGGTCACAAAGGGCTCTATGGCTCCTCAGCCAGTCCACCAGTTACATCAGTGTTGGCAGGGGGGGAAGTGAGGCCTGACAACCTGGGTACTTGATAGGGGCTGGGGCGATTCACTCAGTTCCAGCCCTGTCCCTGATTGATGTTGCTGATAGAACAGAACAAGTTCGTAGAATTTCTGCCCTGTGGAAGAGACACTGGGCTGCTAATAGTCCTGACTCAATCTGTTAGCTTCAGCCCTTTGTCTCAGCTGAGGGCCAGGTGCAGCTGAAATTTAGCAAAGCTTTCTCAGCACTTGCTGGGTGCCTGAGGGGACTGCCTCTCCACTACGGCCTCCTCTCAGCTCACTTTCCTCTTACCACTCCCGAACCAGGAAAACAGCACAGATCAGCAACAACCTGTGCCCTGTCCATACCCTTCGAGAAAATGTCCAAGAATCTGGACTCCGTGGGGGACAGACCTCCAGACCTCAGGGTGAGAGTGGAGGGGAGTGCTAGGAGTTCCAACTTGCAGTGAGAGAATATATGCAGTTTTATACAGCTTTATGCCTGGCAGGAGAGTGCCACGGCACCCTAGTGGGGGAAGGAGGTCCGGTTTTTAGAGGGTCTCTCCCATGGGGTAGAGTGGGAGGACGTCTGAACTCTGCTCGCTTGTTTGTATGGAGGTATGGTATATACTGCGAGCTGCTCCCATGGGTGAGGAGACTCCTGTCCACTTGGTGATGTGCTCTGTACCTTTTATTTGTATCCTTGGGGTCGCAGGTTTGATGTGCGTTCTTTGACCTTCTCTTTTGGCTCAGTTCCAAACTGTTGGCTTTCTTGTTAAATTTCTGTCCTTTAACTCTCCATCTGCAGAAAGCTGGCTACAGACCGCCATCTTGGCTCCTCCCCAAGCAGGTAGTATTTAAAGACCCAAGAAGACACTTTCAATCTGTTCAGCAATTCTGAATGGTAATAGTTAATAATAACAATAAAGTAGGCTCTGTGCCATAGCACAGTGGTTACAGTGCTGGCCACATGCAGTGAGGCTGGCAGGTTCAAAACTGGCCTGGGCCAGCTAGACAACAATGACAATTGCAACAAAAAGTGGCCAGGCATTGTGGTGGGCACCTGTACTCCCAGCTACATGGGAGGCCAGGGCAGGAGAATCACTTAAGCCTAAGAGTTGGAAGTTGCTGTGAGCTGTGACACCATAGCATTTTACTGAGGGCAACATAGTGAGACTCCATCTCAAAAAAAAAAAAAAAAAATAAGGAAAAGAAAAATAAAACAAAGTAGCACTCGTTATTCATGAATAATATTTGTGAAGCATGTTCAGTGTGTCAGCCTCTCTACTACAAAGCTTATGTGCATTATCTTGTTTTAATGTTCACTACTGTCTCATGAGTCAGGTATTATGGTCAGTAGTATTTGCTCAGTAAAAGGTAGTGAATATTATTTTCACCTCCTTGCTATGCTAGGCTGTTGGCACAGCCTATCATTCTTCCTCATGCTGTACACTTCCTTCTCTCCAATTCCACCTTTTTTACAGACCTGTGCCAAGTGTCCATGTGAAATTCCTTTGCCTGAGATGACACACCTGCCAGAACACCTTTGTCCACCCTTTGAAGAGCCATTCTGGCTTAAACAGCTGGTCTCGGAGGAGGTCTGGCCTTAACTTCACCCTCTTCCATCTTACTGTCAACTGCACTGGGCTTGCCCTACACCAAGACTCCAGAGGTATTTTCCTAGGAAGAGGTTTTAATAAAGGTTAACATTCATTGATGACAGTTAGGTATTAGGGTCAGTAGAAGGTGGGAAGCAGGCAGAGAGCTGAGGATGTCCAGCTGTTAAAAAAGCTGAAAGACAAGATAGCATGTGTAGAACCCATCCCTAAATTAACCATAGGGTGTTAGTGAAAGGAAACACCACCAAAATATGTACAGTGGCTGTGTTTTGCCAAATCATTTCTGAATATGACTAAGTATTTGAATCTAGAGGTGAAAAGACTATTCAACTGTAATCAAAGAATACTTAGTTAAATTTTGAAAACTAACACTTTTTAAAACTTTGTTATAAATATCACAGCTATGTAGAGAAACAATTATAGAAAAATATTTGTAGTGCCTAATTCTTAGTGGGACATTAAGTAAGTCTTATTTTCTCTTTTATCTTATTTTTTCTTTTTTTTTTTTTTTCTTAGTTTTTGGCCAGGGCCAGATTTGAACCCGTCACCTCCAGTATATGGCGCTGGTGCCCTACTCCTTGAACCACAGGTGCCGCCCAAGCTTTCTATAATAAGCCTGTTTTGCTGTCATAATAACACATGTTTTAAAACTCTAGATTCTAAAAAATATATATTAGACAACTATGGCATGAAGAATCTTTAACACTTGTGTGATTTAAAAACTTCTTGACCTAGCCCTTCTTAGAAATCTGAGGACTTTCCATAGGCTGGTGATACCTCTCTTGCAAGCCAGTAACCACCTTGTTTGAAAAAGGAAGTCACAGTGAGAGAGGGGGAAAAAGCATAAGTTATGCAACAGAGAGATTTCAGAAATCCCACAGTGTCTCAACACAGCTATTCCCCCCCATCACAGAGAGAACAGGAGAAGACAGTTTGTCAGAGGAAAAGCTATTTAGACTGCAGTTACACATGTACAAGTGAAAGTCTGAGTGGACGGGGGGAACCCAGCAGCCCCCCAGCCCACGTCTATCTATCCCTTCCGGCTGCCCCATGCTGCTTTTAGTTTCTTCTGAATTAACGGTCATCCGGGAACCGGTCTTTCATTTCACTGCTGGGAAGGAAAGTGGAGATGTGAATTGAGGCCGATCAGGAATTCGATGTGGAAATACTGAGAATCTGATGTTTATTGGCTAGCCAAGTGCAGATATCAAGTTAACAGTTGAAAATATGCACTGACGTTCAAGAGAGAAATTTGAGCTGGAGGTAGGAGTTTGATGATTGCCAATGAATACAGAGTACTTAAAACTATGAACCGAATGAAATCATTGAGGAATAGATTTAGACAGAGGAGGGAGAAGGATGTGTGACTGAGCCTTTGTGTATTTCACAATGAAGAGGTCTAGGAGAAGAGGAGGACTCAGCCCAAAACACTAAGGAATAATCAGTCTCATGGGAGGAAACCAAGAGAGTTCGGTGTCCTGGAATACAACAGAAGAGGGAGGGTCCGTGTCACACACTGCTGGAAGGACAACTAAGACAGGAGTGAGAGGTGACCACTTTAGCAACATGGAGTTGATCAGTGACTTCAACAAGGTCAGTTTCAGTAGAGTAGGGGGCGAGAGTCCGACTGGAGTGATCTAAGAGAGAAAGGGAAAAGACAGTCTGGAAGCTCAAGTGGAAGCAATTCTCTCAAGGCATTCTGCTAGAAAGGTCAATAACTACCGAGGAAAGTTAGATCAACAGACTTTTCTTCTACGACAGAAGAAATAATGTCATGTTTGTAAACAGGAATGAGTCAAGGGAGCACAAAACTTGATGTTGTAAAAGACAGACAGGAGAGAGAAATGCTGTAGCAAATGCTGCCCTTGACCGTAGAGCGATGTGGAATTGAGTGCTTGGTTTTGAGTAAGAGCAGAGTCATTCATCTCTGACGGCAGACGGGAGGGCAGAACATGGGGTGCAACCCTTGTTAGATTGATAGAGCTGAGTTGGAGTCTGTGAAAGCCTCTTAACATTGCCAAGGGCGAGGGTGGAGCAGGAAGAGAGTGAGGTAAACGGACCACTGGAGAACAGCGTGATTGCCCAGCAGCGTTAACAGCTCAGTTGCAGTCCATGTCCAGGAATATAAAGTGAAGGTGGTATGGTTATTTTTGCCGCAGCAGTTTTATGTGCGCAAAAGCTAGGTTTAAGCAGAGTAGTGGTTTTTTGCTAGACAAATATCACAAACAAAAGACATACAGGGGCCTCAGAGATTTATGGACTTTGGACTGATAGATTGACCATGGAAGGCTGGGTGCAGTGGCTCATGCCTGTAATCCTAACACTCTGGGAGGCCACGGCGGGTAGATTGCTAGCGCTCAGGAGCACAAGACCAGTCTGAGCAAGAGTGAGACCCCTATCTCTACTAAAAATAGAAAAACAGGCTGGGTGTTGTGGCGGGTGCTTTTAGTCCCAGCTACTTGGGAGGCTGAGACAAGAGGATCACTCGAACCCAGGAGTTTGAGGTTACTGTGAGCTATGACTCCATGGCATTCTACCCAGGATGACTAAGTGAGATTCTGTTCAAAATATATAGAGAAAGAGAGACCATGGAAATTAAACTGGATAATGAGATAAGAGAGGACCTCAGGGAGTGAGAGTCCATGACAAGGTGGTACAAGCCATGGATTGAAGGTCCCAGTTGGGTTTTATGATTGTTGAATTTTCGGAGATCAGAGGGAAACAAGATGGGTGGTAGTGGACAGAGAGTATGATACATGAACTTGAGAATATTGAAAAGTTACTATTATTGATCATAACAAAATTTGGCCGTATGACTGAGAGTGAGTGCCTGAGAAGGGTGAAGGACATCTTGGAAAGAAAGAATTTCAATGAACCAAGCGTTCACTACGTGATGATTCCTGGAATCCCCCAGAATAGAAGTGGTTTAGACAGACCCACAGTGATCCAGGAGCTACAATGCCCTGAGAGCTCGCAGTTGACAGCAGCAATGAGGGCAATTGATGATCTGTGGATGGTTTGATGACATGAATTTCAGAGTTAGGGATAGGGGTGTGTGAATTAGACAGGGAAGGTGAAAGCAGAGTTCCAAAGCAGCAGTGATGAACAAGAGGGTGCCTCCCTAGGACGGGTGTAGAAGAACAAGCTGCCCCTTGGGAAGACTACAGAGTGGTTGAAAATGTCAACAACTATGAAAAGTAACGTACTGTCATTTTAACATTATGATAAGGCATGAACATTTTTGCCAATTCTTTTAACAAAAAATTTATATAAACAACCAGAGGATTCCCTTTCACTGGCAGGCCCCTAAAAATAATAAGCAGGCTTTTAAAGGCCTTGAATTAAAGCTTCAGAACTTCAAGAGACAAGGTATCAACCAGAAAGGGTTTCCAGCAAAGTCCCTTCTTTTCTGCATAACAAAATTTTCAGATATTACCTCCACTGATAGTTTGGATCCCTGGTGAGGTTTCTCTTTATTATGGATGAATTCATATTATTATTATTATATTTTTTTTTTGCGATTTTTGGCCGGGGCTGGGTTTGAACCTGCCACCTCCAGCATTTGGGCCTGGTACCCTACTCCATTGAGCCACAGGCACCACCCTGGATGAATTATTTTAAAAGTCTAAAGAGAAATCCCCCCTCACGCCCCCTCACCCCCATCCCCTGGCTCGGTGCCTGTGGCTCAGCGGGCTAAGGTGCCAGCCATGTACAGCACAGCTGGCGAGTTCGAATCCAGCCCGGGCCTGCCAAACAACAATGACGGCTGCAAACAAAAAGTGGCCGGGCGTTGTGGCGGGTGCCTGTAGTCCCAGCTACTTGGGAGGTGGAGGCAGGAGACTCGCTTGAGCCCAGGAATTGGAGGTTGCTGTGAGCTGTGACGCCATGGCACACTATCCAGGATGACAGCTTGAAGCTCTGTCTCAAAAAAAAAAACAAAAACTAAGACACAAGCTCGGTGCCTGTGGCTCAACGGGCTAAGGCGCCAGCCAAGTACACCTGAGCTGGCGGGTTCGAATCCAGCCTGGCCCGCCAAACAACAATGACGGCTGCAACCAAAAAATGGCTGGACGTTGTGGCAGGTGCCTGTAGTCCCAGCTACTTGGGAGGCAGAAGCAAGAGACTCGTTTGAGCCCAGGTATTGGAGGTTGCTGTGTCACAGCACTCTATCCAGGGTGACAGCTTGAGGCTCTGTCTCAAAAAAAAAAAAAAAAAAACTACTAAGACACAGGGCGGTGCCTGTGGCTCAGTGAGTAAGGTGCCAGCCCCATACACCCAGAGTTTGAACCCAGCCCTGGCCAAACTACAACAAAAAAATAGCCGGGCATTGTGGTGAGTGCCTGTCGTCCCAGCTACCCGGGAGGCTGAGAGACGAGAATCACCTAAGCCTAGGAGCTGGAGGTTGCTGTGACCTGTGATGCACAGCACTCTACTGAAGGCAACAACGTGAGACTCTGTCTCTAAAACATAAACAAATAAATAAATAAAACTCAGACACACACATTAGCTTAGGCCTACCTGGAAGGTGCTCGGGGATAACATGCATGGATCTGTCTTCTTCTGCCTAAAAAAACTGCCTAAAAAACTGCCTAAAAAAACTCCTAAGACTGTCTAACAGTTAACTTTTTCCCTTATACATGTAAGTAAGAAAAATACATTCTAACATAGCAATAAAAATCTATTAAATACATAAACTAGTTTTTGGCACAAAAAAGATAAATATGTGAGGTTACCCATATGTTATTTAGCTTGATTTAGTTATTCCATAAGGTATACATATTTCAAAACATCATGTTGTACACAGTAAGTATATACAACTTTTTTTTTTTTTTGTAGAGACAGAGTCTCACTTTATCACCCTCGATAGAGTGCTGTGGCATCACACAGCTCACAGCAACCTCCAACTCCTGGGCTTAGGCGATTCTCTTGCCTCAGCCTCCTGAGTAGCTGAGACTACAGGTGCCCGCCACAAGGCCCGGCTAATTTTTTTGTTTTGCAGTTCTTCCGGGCCGGGTTTGAACCCGCCACCCTCAGTATGTGGGGCTGGCGCCCTACTTGCTAGGCCACAGGCACCACCAGTATATACAATTTTTTTTTTTTTTTTGAGACAGAGCCTCAAGCTGTCACTCTGGATAGAGTGCTGTGGCATCACAGCTCACAGCAACCTCCAATTCCTGGGCTCAAGCGAGTCTCTTGCCTCTGCCTCCCAAGTAGCTGGGACTACAGGTGCCCGCCACAATGCCCAGCCATTTTTTGGTTGCAGCTGTCATTGTTGTTTGGTGGGCCCGGGCTGGATTCAAACCCGCCAGCTCAGGTGTATATGGCTGGCACCTTAGCCCGTTGAGCCACAGGCGCTGAGCCTACAATTTTTGTAAATTAACAATTTTAATTAGTTTTTTTTTCAGGGAGGAGAATGAATTTAGTTCATATTACTTAGCCAGAGTCAGAAAGTCAAAGTTTCCTACTTTGATCATGTTTCAAGGGTGTTTTGGTTCTTCCTGGATATTTGCATATTCACGTAAATGCTAGTGGAAGTTTTCTCACTTAACAAATTGGCAGGGGATTAATTAGGATTTCATTAAATCCATACACAAGTCTGAGCTACACTGATGCCTTTGTTACATTGAGTAGAAAAGCCTTTCTATCGTAGAACTTCTTTTTTTTTAATTTTTTTATTGTTAGCGATTTTTCATTTTATTTTTTATTTTTTTAAATAGACAACTAGTATTTATAAATAAAAATAGAAGATAATTTCAAAAAACAGATCATGCCAAATCTTATAGACAATAGAGAAAGAAGAAATACTTCAAATTCATTCTACTTCATCTGGATATACCTGATATTAAAATTGGAAAAAATATGGGCAGCATCTGTGGCTCGAAGGAGTAGGGTGCTGACCCCATATGCCAGAGGTGGTGGGTTCAAACCCACCCCTGGCCAGAAACTCCAAAAAAAAAAAAGGAAAAAAAATATATTATTATAAAGGTAAATAACAAACATATTTCACTTATAAATGAGGATGCAATATCCTAAACAACATATTATTATTCAAGGCTCGGCGCCTGTGGCTCAACGGGCTAAGGCGCCAGCCATGTACACCTGAGCTGGCAGGTTCGAATCCAGCCCAGGCCCGCCAAACAACAATGATGGCTGCAACTCAAAAATGGCCAGGTGTTGTGGCAGGCGCCGGTAGTCCCAGCTACTTGGGAGGCAGAGGCAGGAGATTCACTTGAGCCCAGAAGTTGGAGGTAGCTGTGAGCTGTGATGCCACAGCACTCTATCCAGGGAGACAGCTTGAGGCTCTGTCTCCGAAAAAAAAAAAAATTATTATTCAAATAATGTACTTTGGTAAAAATTAAACCCAACTTGTGCAAGAATTAGTCACTATTTTCTTTTCTTTTCCTTTCTCCCACACTCTGGTCACTATTTTCTTTTCTTTTTTTTTTCTTTTCCTTTCCCCCACACTCTCTCTCCTTCTTTCTCTGTCTGCTCTCCCCTTCCCCCACCCCCCACCAGGTCATTAATTGTCATTAATTGTCCTCATATCAAAGTTGAATACATAGGATTCATGCTTCTCCATTCCTGTGATGTTTCACTAAGAATAATGTGTTTCACCTCCATCCAGGTTAATACAAATGCTGCAAAATCTCCATTTTTTTTTTTTTTTTTTGAGACAGAGTCTGACTTTATTGCCCTCGGTAGAGTGCTGTGGCGTTGCAGCTTATAGCAACTTCCAGCTCTTGGGCTTAAGCGATTCTCTCTCCTCAGCCTCACGAATAGCTGGGACCACAGGCACCTCTATTTTTTTTTTAATGGCTGAATAGAATTCCATGGTATACATATACCACAGCTTGCCAATCCATTCCTGGGTTGAGCGACCTTTCGTCTGTTTCCACATTTTGGTGATTGTAAATTGAACTATGATAAACAGTCTAGTACAAGTGTCTTTATAACTATAAAAATTTTAATTAATTGTTTTAAAGGAGACTATTCTAGTAATCCAGGTAAGGGATAATAGAGGCTTGGGCTGGGAAGTACAACAGGCCATTTAAAGAATTTCTTTCGGGTGGCTTAGGCTAAGGTGCCAGCCACGTATACCTGAGCTGGTGGGTTCAAATCCAGCCCGGGCCAGTCAAACAATGACGGCTGCAACCAAAAAATGCTTGGGCGTTGTGGTGGGCGCCTGTAGTCCCAGCTACTTGGGAGGCAGAGGCAAGAGACTCGCTTTAGCCCAGGAATTGGAGGTTGCTGTGAGCTGTAATGCCACAGCACTCTATCCAGGGTGACAGCTTGAGGCTCCGTCTCAAAAAATAAATAAATAAATAAATAAATAAAGAAAGAAAGAAAGAAAGAAAGAAAGAAAGAAAGAAAGAAAGAAAGAAAGAAAGAAAGAAAGAAAGAAAGAAAGAAAGAAAGAAAGAAAGAAAGAAAGAAAGAAAGAAA
>CAUYON010018344.1:0-14235 GCA_963573935.1 Arctocebus calabarensis
TTGGCGTGGATGTGGAGAAAAGGGAACACTTCTACATTGCTGGTGGGAATGTAAACTAATACATCCATTTTGGAAAGATGTTTGGAGAATACTCAAAGATCTAAAAATAGACTTGCCATCTGACCCTATAATTCCTTTACTGGGTATATACCCAGATGACCAAAAATCACAGTACAACAAAGATATCTGTACCAGATTGTTTATTGCTGCCCAATTCATAATTGGTAAATCATGGAAGTAGCCCAAGAGCCCTTGGATCCACGAATGGATTAATAAACTGTGGTACATGGATACCATGGAATATTATGCAGCCTTAAAGAAAGAGGGTGACTTTTCCTCTTTCATTTTTACATGGATGGAGCTGGAACATGTTTTCCTTAGCAAAGTATCTCTAGAATGGAAGAAAAAGTATCCAATGTATATACCCCTAATATGAGACAAATTCTTTATCATTCAAGTGAAGGGTACAACCCATTTATTGCACAGGAAGACGGGGAAAGGGGAGAGGGAGGGAAGGGGAGGGAGAGGGTGAGAGGAGATGGGACAAAGGGTGAGATCACATGTGTGGTACATATTCGAAGGGTCAGGAGAAAACTTCTAAATATGGATCAAAAATGTTTTCATATAGTAAACGAGAAAATCTCATGATATGTCATGTTATGTCAATCAGGTTGATAAAAATATCTCAGATTGCATGTGAAGCCCGCAAACTGTACCCCATGATTGAACTAATGTACACAGCTATGATTCAATTAAAAAAAAAAAAAGGAAAAAAAATAAATCTGCCTTTCCCATCAACAGGGTAAGGGGGGTTTTATTTATTTTTTATTTTTTAATTTTTTTTTTTGAGACAGAGCCTCAAGCTGTCACCCTGGATAGAGTGCAGTGGCATCACAGCTCACAGCAACCTCCAATTCCTGGGCTTAAGTGAGTCTCCTGCCTCCGCCTCCCAAGTAGCTGGGACTACAGGTGCCCACCACAATGCCTGGCCATTTTTTGGTTGCAGCCGTCATTGTTGTTTGGCGGACCCAGGCTGGATTCGAACCCGCCAGCTCAGGTGTACGTGGCTGGCGCCTTAGCCTGTTGAGCCACAGGCACTGAGCCAATAAGGGGGGCTTTATGAAGGTGAAAATGAATAATGAATAATGAGGGGAGTGAACATTGTCACATGTTTGGGGTGGAGGGTGGTACACACAAGCGCAGTAAAAAATCATACTAGTACATACATCCCATGAACAAAAAATGGTGAATAAGTCCCTGCCTAGGGTGGGCTTTTTAGTATTATAATGAGCTAGGAGTTAATATGGGTCATTCTTTTAGCCTTGTGCATAGGCTCAGTGGTCCTGGGGCACAATCTGTGGCGGCATATTGCTTATCTTGTCTTTCCCAGACAGGTAGTGTAAAGCACTGTAGTTATCTCATGGCTGCAAGGAGGTTCTGATGTTCCTGGGGAAAAATTCAAAAGGAAATGCATCGGTGAACAGAAAGTTACAAAGTTCTGGTCAGCAATTCTTTTTTTTTTTTTTTTTTTGAGACAGAGCCTCAAGCTGTTGCCCTGGGTAGAGTGCTGTGCTCATAGCAACCTCCAACTCCTGGGCTTAAGCAATTCTCTTGCCTCAGCTTCCCAAGTAGCTGAGATTACAGGCGCCCACCACAATGCCCCGCTATTTTTTGGTTATAGTTGTCATTGTTGTTTGGCAGGCCAGGGCTGGATTCAAACCTGCCAGCTCTGGTGTATGTGGCTGGCGCCTTAGCCACTTGAGCTACAGACGCCGAGCCTTGAGGTCAGCAATTCTTACTGAGACTGTCTCTTCTCTGCTTTCTCTTAAGACTGTGGCTGCTAGGCTATTGGTACTGAGATAACACTCACTGTTACAGTGCTGTCAATTCAAGGCTACTTAGCTGCCTGCTTAAGTACTAATATGAACACTGAAAACTCATTTGAAATATGAGGAAACTCAGACACTTGAGAACTATTAATTTTTGGTTATGGAGCAGGTGTACCACTGCTCCCAGTCCATTATGCTGCACTTTTAAATTTGCCACTTTAACGTGCCTCACAGCAGGCAGAGATGAAGAGACATACAAGGATGATAGAAGCTGGATGACTCTTGGGCTGGGGCTCGTAGCACACATTTTGTTGCCTTCATCTGGTTTTCCCTTTGATCTTCTTCAACACCTATGTCTGACTTTACTATCAGGCTGTTTTCAGGTGTCAGCTGTAATGATTAATATTAGTGGTGTAATGATCTGATCCCCTGTTCCCTCTCCTGTAGGATGGGAAGTTGAGAAGTTCCAGTGAGATGATGCTATGTTTGTACAGCATCTGGCACAGTGCCTGTTGCTGGTAGCCACTCAGGACTCATCCTCTTTCCCACACTGGTTGCAGGAGAGGCAAAGTGTCACTTCTCTTCCTAGCTCCATTTCTTCCCTTTGCATAGTCTGTGGGCTACTCCATAGGTCAGCATTAGGGTGGGCTGGAGCATGTGGGGCAGGTGAAGGTGGGGCCCCATCTTAGAACTGGTGCCTGAAATCCTACCCAATGCTATTAATAAAAAGTTTCTTAGAGTGGTGCCTGTGGCTCTGTGATTTAGGGTGCCAGCCCCATATACCGAGAGTGGTGGGTTCGAGCCCGGTCCCGGCCAAACTGCGATAAAAAAATATCCAGGTGTGGTGCCTGTAGTCCTAGCTACTCGGGAAGTTGAGGCAAGAGAATTACCTAAGCCCAAGAGCTGGAGGTTGCTGTGAGCTGTGACACCACAGAACTCTACTGAGGGTGACAAAGTGAGACTGTCTCTAAAAAAAAAAAAAGTTTCTGGGTGGCATCTGTGGCTCAGTGAGTAGGGCGCCGGCCCCATATGCCGAAGGTGGCAGGTTCAAACCCAGCCTCGGCCAAAACTGCAAAACAGAAAAATAGCCGGGCATTGTGGCAGACGCCTGTAGTCCCAGCTACTCTGGAGGCTGAAGCAAGATAATCGCCTAAGCCCAGGAGTTGGAGGTTGCTGTGAGCTGTGTGACACCACGGCACTCTACCGAGGGCGATAAAGTGAGACTCTGTCTCTACAAAACAAAAAAAAAAGTTTCTTTCTGTAGCACCCTATCCATTCAACTGCCACATATAGTCACCTCTGAGATGCTCTTCTGACTCTTCCCTGTCACTCCCTTGGGATTCCATCTTTGCCTCCTAAGTCGGCTTGTTTTTCTGTTCCTGTTGGTCTGGCTGGCATCCTCTCTCCTGCAGTATTCCAGATCCTTCCTACACAATGGCTGCCAGAATAATCTTTTATTTATTTATTTATTTATTTATTTATTCATTCCTTCTCCAGGACTATTTTTTATTTATTTACTTTTTATTAAATCATAGCTGTGTACATTAATGCAATCATGGGGTACAATGTGCTGGTCTCATATACAGTCTGAAATATTTTCATCAAATATTTTAACATAGCCTTCATGGCATTTTCTTAGTTATTATATGAAGACGTTTGTATTTTGCATTTAGTTAAGTTTCACCCGTACCCTTCTAAGATGCACTATAGGTGTAGCCCCACCAGAATAATTCTTCTAAAACAACCTGACCATATCACTTCCCTACTTGAGGACCGAGTCCAAATTCCTTAGCTTGTCATTCACCCAGCAAATATTACCATATCCCTATGCAATTTTTGCAGGCGCAAAGAGCAGCAGTGAAGCAAACATGCAAACAGCCCTCTCCACGCGGACTTGCATTCCAGGTGCCCTGCACAGTCTACACCCCGTACCCCCAGTTTACAGCCTCCTCCAACGCACTTCCACCCTGCTCGCGACACCATGCACTCAGAGGTGGGGACTGTGCACAGAGCAAACGCCACCGCATTCCTGGAACAGGAGACAGTTGTCCCTTCCTCCCAGGCCCACCCTTTCCCCTGCCATCCCACCTCCCGCTGCCCTCCCCCCAGAAGATCTAGGCCAGCCCCTTGGAAGTTAGGGCCCCTTTTCCTCTAGGTTAAAGACCCGCAGCCCCTCCCTCCTCTCGGGGATTGTGAGCTAAGAGCCAGGATAAGAGGCCTGGGATCCGCGAGGCCCCCCCTACACCACACAGGACCCACCCGGGGAAGGAGTGCGGGCATCCCATTTCCATCTAGGCATGTCATGTCCCCAGGTGAGCGTCTGCAGTGGCGCCGAAGGGCAAGAAATGCCCTTCCCTAGGTGCTGCCAGCGACCAGCCCTGGCTCCATCTTTTCCCGGTGGTGCTGGAGCGGCACAGCGAGGGTGGAGCGTGGTGGGGGGGGGGCGGTGGAGCGCTTGTGTCTCTGCCAGAGATTAGTTTCTGGTCTCTAGGAAGAGGTGGGTGGGGACGGGAAGAGGGGAGAGCGTCTGTAACTGGGGTGAGAGCCACGTTTCAGCGCCTGTCGGGAAGTTCCGCCTAGATCACTTTCATTTATTTCCTTTGCTAGAGTGACACTGAATTCTCCTGCCACTGGCAGGCCACACAGGCACAGCGCCTGGCCTGCACTTTCTCCCTTACTCCCCAGTCTCATGATCGGAGGTTTCTTCAGTTTGTTCCCTTCAAACCATCCTCCACTCCCTACCGAGGGTGACAAAATGAGACTCTTGTCTCTAAAACAACAACAACAACAACAACAACGTTTCTTTCTGTAGCACCCTATCTGAGACACTGCTGCCTTACTGAACACCATCACACTGCCCACCCACAGGCTGCAGTTCAAGGTCACATCTGCACGTCCATTACCTGTGGCTTACCTGCCAATGCCACCTCCAGTCATCACTCTCTCCCCTGGAACCCAGTCCCTTCATTGTGCATATTTTGCACTGCAATTCCCTTGTCCAAGAATCTCCCTCCCACCCCTTGTTCATCTTAGAGACTCTGGTGGAGGGTTCACCCTAAACTTAGTATCTCCTTTCCAGGTGCACCCACAGCAGCTAGGACGTACATAAATCTTGTCCTTACACACAGCTGCCTCCCTCGAATTTCTTCAGGGTGTGGTCTGGGTCTTGTTCTTCTCTCTGTCCCCAGAATATATAAGGCCTGGCACGGAGCAGCCATCAGAAAAAATATATATATTTTAATGAGTAAGTGGAAGATCATAATAATTGAATGGGGGCTGGGTGTGTTGAAAGGGCTTGAATGTTGAGGATTCACTTAAGAAGGCTTCATAGAGGCCACACTGAACAGGGCTAGATGTGGGTTGGATGGAATTTGGTACAGTGAGAGTGCTACCTGATGAAGAGGGTCTGGCTGCCTGTCACTGTCAGCCAATATGTAGGGATATTGGTGGGATAGGTCTTTTTTTTTTTTGAGACAGAGCCTCAAGCTGTCACCCTTGGTAGAGTGCTGTGGCATCACAGCTCACAGCAATCTCCAAATCCTGGGCTCAAGCGAGTCTCCTGCCTCCGCCTCCCAAGTTGCTGGGACTACAGGCACCCGCCACAACCCCCGGCTATTTTTTGGTTGCAGCCGTCATTGTTGTTTGGCGGGCCCGGGCTGGATTTGAACCCGCCAGCTCAGGTGTACATGGCTGGCGCCTTAGCCCATTGAGCCACAGGCACCGAGCCAAGGTCCACCAAACTTTTTGTCAGGGCCAGGTGCAGTGTCTCACGTCTATAATCCTAGCACTTTGGGAGGCTGAGGTGGGTGGATTGCCTGAGCTCACAGATTGGAGACCAACCTGAGGCAGAGCCAGACCCCATCTCTAAAAATAGCTGGATGTTGTGGCAGGTGCCTATAGTCCCAGCTACTTGGGAGGCTGAGGCAAAGAGAATTGCTTCAGCCCAAGAGTTTGAGCTTGCTGTGAGCTGTGATGCCATGCACTCTACTAAGGGCGACGAAGTGAAACTCTGTCTTAAAAAACAAAAAACAAAAAAACCCTTTTTGTCAGAAGGCCTAGATTATGGAGAGTAGTTTCTCTAAGACTGTTTTGTTCTATCATTTCTAAAATTATAGTTTTATGTATAAAAGTTTAAAGACCACATTAACCCTTATTTTAAATAATAATTAGCCTAAGTTAGTGACCTATTATAACATTCTAATTTAAAAGTTAATCTCTTGGCTCAGCACCTGTGGCTCAACAGGCTAAGGCGCCAGCCACGTACACCTGAGCTGGTGGGTTCGAATCCAGCCCTGGCCTGCCAAAGAACAATGACAGCTGCAACCAAAAATGGCCAGGCATTGTGGCGGGCGCCTGTAGTCCCAGCTACTTGTAGGGAGGCAGAGGCAAGAGACTCGCTTGAGCCCATGAATTGGAGATTGCTGTGAGCTGTGATGCCACAACACTCTATCCAGGGTGACAGCTTGAGGCTCTGTCTCAAAAAAAAAAAAAAAAGTTAATCTCTTAAATCAATTTATCTAAACTACTTAAGATAGGCATCATTAGGGTGGGAACTAAATTTATATAACAGTAAGAATGTGAGACAGGGGGTGGAGGTCAGGCAGGACCTAAACTGACCGGACCAACTGTGTCACATCTGCCTAGCCTGCCTGACTCCATCTTATTTTCGATACTTGTGCTTTCAAGAGGACAGGGGAAGCACCAGAGTGACGTGCTGTAGTAACCAACGTGGAACAACTTCTATCATCAGGCCTCATGCTGGGCACAGGGGACCTCAGTCTGCACTCAAGTTGCATCCCCTGTTGTAAAGTAAGAAAACAAGGTAGGTGATGCCAAGATAGAGTGCCAAGTGTCACAGGGTGAGCACAAGAAGATGTGACCATACAGAGAAGGAGCATCTAACAGGCTCCCAGGGGAACACCACCCAACCCCAGACCCAAGGGGAGGGTCCTAAGAAGGGTAACAAGAAGCTGGAGAGCTAAGCAGGGCCAGTATACCATCCTGAGGATGTCCAAGAAGCTGGAGAGGGGCAGGATCTACCCCTGCAGACCAGGGTGGCACAAAGCCTCAGCTCTGACCTTGAGAATCTGCCCCCACCCCAGCAGGCTGAGCCTCTCTTTCGTGCTCCTTTAGTAGCCTGGTCTTGTCTGTTCTGTGCAGACTTGGATCCCTTGCTCGGCTCTGCTCCTTAGTCTTCATCTTCTCTGTCTGACAAATCTTGCTCCTGGCCAAGTGCTTGCTGAGTGAATGGATATTCCTCATTTCTGCAGATTTCTCCGGCTATACTGGCAATTCTTTCACACATGAGACCTCTGCATTCTTCTGCAAAAGCATTTACTTGGGAAAGAGGAGACCCCATTCAAATTCTGCCTCTGCCATTTACTGAAATTTATTCTGAAACTTCCGTTTCCCCATCTGTGCTGCTATGCATAGAGTCTAGGTCTCCACATGCGTGAGTCTCACTTCGCTCAATAGCCTATAAGTTCTGTGAAGGCAGGGACCCAGGGTTCTCCCAGCACCCAGCTCAGGCTGAGCAGACAGCTCAGGCAGTGTCCAGTCATGGCAGTTTGTAGACAGCAGGGTACAAAGTAAAGAGCACTTAAACCAAATTAAGTCTTGTTGTGCCACTTCTGGTGTGACCTGGAGCTAGGTTCTTCCCATCTCTTTGCTTTGCCTGGGAAGTAGGGATAAGAAAGCTCGCCTGACAGAGCTCAAAGGGCCAATGGAAATCATAGACCTGAAAGTGCTTCGTGAAGGGAGAGTTAATGAAAGAGACATATAGGAGACAGCTGGTTAGCAATCACAAATGAAGCAGCTATAAAGTTGCACAGAAGCAGCAATGCCTGTCACTTGGTAGATACATTCTGGGTCTCGGCTGACTGGCAGATGGTAGTGCCAGGAGGATCAACATGTAGCTTGGAGGGATGTTGGTGCTGTGGGGCAAGGCTGAGGTCAGAGAGGGAAACTGCCTGTGCCATTCCATCTGCTTTGCTGTTGAGCTTTTCCAAGATAATTTGCTTTCAGCATTTTTGTCTTTAATCCTTCACCTTCTCCACTACCTCCTGTCTCCCTTAGTCCTGCTAGTGAAACAGAATGTGTGTGTGTGTGTTCGTTCATGAGGTCCTGGGAAGATATCTATGGAAACAGGAGCTTCCAGGTCCCTGAGAGTCTCCTTTGGAAATCCTTGACCTTGGGGACCCCTTGTCCCTCTCTCTTGGGCCCTAGGTCTGGATGTCAATTGCTTCCTGACCCATGACCACTCCCAGATGAATGAATTGTCCTGGAAAGATGTGAGCAATGCCTTGTCCCTGATCAACATGGTCCTGGGGCTCTTCTCCATCTTCTGCAGCTTTAGCAGGTAGGTTTGGGGCCCAGCACACTCTGAGCTAAGAGCTGGAACCAGTGACATGAGGGGAAGGAAGGAGGAGTCTGGAGAGCCAGGACAGGGATCAGCTGGGAGTCGGATAAAGTACAGTGGCTTAGGAGTCAAGGGGCCAAGATCCTGCCAATATGATATACAACCTTGGCTAGGTTACATCCCTGAGCCTCAATTTCTCCTTTTGTAAAACAAAGAGCTTACATTATGATCTCTATAGTACTCTTTAGCTATAGCAGTATAGAATGGATTTTTTGAGAAAATCAAGAAGTTCTGTTCTGGTAGTGTTGATGGAATCTGTGATTAGGCAACTGTTTGTATTTTCTATTTCTTTCTTTCTTTTTTTTTTTTTTAAACAGAGTCTTACTCTGTCACTCTGGGTAGATGCCCTGGTGGCATAGCTCACAGCAACCTCAAACTCTTGGATTAAAGTGATCCTTTTGTCTCAGCTTCCCAAGTAGTGGCTGGGACTTTAAGTATCTGCTATAACTCCTGGCTACTTTTAATATTTTTGGTAGAGATAAGATCTTGCTTTTGTTTAGGCTGGTCTTAAACTCTTGAGCTCAAGCGATCCACCTGTCTCGGCTTTCCATGGTGCTGGGATCATAAGCATGAGCTACCACACCTAGCCCTGTACGTTCTAATTCTTTAGTTAGAATGTGTAGCCTGGTACAGCATTTGAAATCATCACTGTTTTGGAAAGTCTGAGACACGTACATATATATTTGCCCCCAAAAGTTGTAAGAAAATTATATTCCTATAATTCGAGCCATATTTCTTTTTCTTTTATTTTTTAGAGACAGAGTCTCACTTTGTCGCCCTTGGTAGAGTTCCGTAGTGTCATAGCTCATAGCAACCTCCAGCTCTTAGGCTTAGACGATTCTCTTGCCTCAGCCTCCTGAGTAGCTGGTACTGCGGGCACCTGCCACAACACCTGGCTATTTTTTGTTGCAGTTTTGGCCATGGCCGGGTTCGAACCTGCCACCCTCAGTGTATGGGGCCAGCGTCCTACCCACTGAGCCACAGGCACTGCCCCCAATTGAGCCATATTTCAATGCCTTCGGAAATCAGCCCTTTAAAGATAAATCCTTTATATTGCAAATAACACTCTCCCAATCTACTTGATTCTCTGTGCTGTATCAGCATGTGACTTTTTTTTTTTTTTTTTTTTTAGTGGTAAGACAGAATTTATTTACAGAAAAGAATACAGAAAACGCATGTGACTTCTTTCTGGCTCTGTTTTTCACCCACAAAATAAGATGACTTTACCTGATGATGTTTAATTTCCCTCCAGCTTGACCATTTTTTTTTTTTTTGAGGCAGAGTCTCACTATGTCACCCATGGTAGAGTGCTGTGGCATCACAACTCACAGCAATCTTAAACTCTTGGACTTGAGTGATCCTGTTGCCTCAGCCTCCCGAGTAGCTGGGACTACAGGTGCCCACCACAATGCCCAACTATTTTTTTGTTTTTTTGAGACAGAGTCTCACTATGTCTCCCTTGGTGGAGTGTTGTGGTGTCACAGTTCATAGCAACCTCCAACCCCTGGGCTTAGGTGATTCTCTTGCCTCAGCCTCCCGAGTAGCTGGGACTACAGGCACCTGCCACAACACCCGGCTATTTTTTTTTTTTAATTTTGCTTTTAATTTCAGTTGGCTTGCACTCTTCTTAGTTTCCTTTTTGTTGTTGTTGTTGTTGTTTGTTTGTTTGTTTGTTTTCATTGTCCTTCCTTATAGTGATTCTTTGTGCCTGTTGCCTCCCAAGAAGCTGGGATTACAGGCGCTCGCCACAACACCAGGAGGTGTTCTTTCCTGGTAATCTAGAGACGGAGTCTTTTACTCTGGTTCTCTCATGCTTATGCTGCTCTCGAACTCTGTGAGCCCTGAAAATCCACCCGCCTCAGCCTCCCATTGCGCTGGGACTACAGGCGTGAGCCACCACGCCCAACCAACACCTGGCTATTTTTTGATGCAGTTTTGGTTGGGGCCAAGTTCAAACCCGCCACCCTTGGTATATGGGATCGACACCCTACCCACTGAACCACAGGCGCTGCCTGCCCAGCTATTTTTTGGTTGCAATTATCATAGTTGTTTAGCAGGCCTGGCCCAAGCTCAAACCCACCAGCCTCAATAAATGTGGCCAGTGTCCTACTCACTGAGTTATGGGCGCTGAGCCCAGTTTGAAATTTTTATGATTCTCTAAGTATGGGTTTTGGGGACACCTGTAACAGAAAATCTCTATCCTCTTATTTCAGCTAATTTTCTGGGAGCATAGTTTTTTTGCTGTAGTGGTGAGCTCAAGTTCAGTTTTTTTTTGAGTCAGAGTCTCACTTTGCTGCCCTGGGTTGAGTGCCATGGCATCACAGCTCACAGAAACCTCAAACTCTTAGGCTCAAGTGATCCTCTTGCCTCAGCCTCCTGAATAACTGGGACCATAAGCGCCCACCACAACACCTGGCTATTTTTTTTAGAGATACGGTCTCGCTCTTGCTCAGGCTGGTCTTGAACTCCTGAGCTCAGGCGATTCATCCTCCTTTGGCCTCTCAGAGTGCTAGGATTAAAGGCGTGAGCCACCATGCCCAGCCTAAGTTCAGTGTTTTTATTTAGTCTCAGTCCCCTTCATAGGCAAGTCTGGGTCTAAAGAAAGGAAATGGCTGTGCTTGTTACGTGATAAAAGAAGACTCAAGAGAGATGCAAAGTATTTTGAACTAAAAGAAAATGAAAATACAACTTATCAAAATGTACGGAATGTAAGGAAAGTTGTGCTATGGGAGGAAATTTATAACATATAGGAATAGAAGAAAAAGTCTAAAATCAATAATGTAGGCTTCCACCTTAGGAAACTAGAAAAGAGCAAATTAAATCCAAAGTAAGCAGAAAAAAAGAAGCAATAAAAATTAGAGCAGTGGCTTGGCGCCTGTGGCTCAGCGGGCTGAGGCACCAGACACGTACACCTGAGCTGACGGGTTCGAATCCAGCCTGGGCCCGCCAAACAACAATGATGGCTGCAACCAAAAAAATGGCCGAGCATTGTGGCCAGCGCCTGTAGTCCCAGCTACTTGGGAGGCGGAGGCAGGAAACTCACTTGAGCCCAGGAATTGGAGGTTGCTGTGAGCTGTGATGCAAAATTACTCTATCCAGGGTGACAGCTTGAGGCTCTGTCTCAAAAAAAAAAAAAAAAAAAAAAAAATAATTAGAGAATAAATTGGCCAGTTATGGTGGCAAATGCCCTTAATCCTAGCATACTGGGAGACCAAGGTGCTTGAGGCCAGGAGTTCAAGACCAACCTGAACAAGAGCAAGACCCTATCTCTACAAAAAGAAAAAAATTAACAATTTTAGTCACATGTTACTAGAGTCACAGCTACTTGGGAGGTAGAAGCAGGAGAATCACTTGAGCCTAGGAGTTTTGAAAGAAGTTCAAAAGTATATCCTTTTGCAGTGAGCTGTGATGATGCCACTGCGCTCTAGCCAGGGTGAGACTCTGTCTCAAAAAAAAAAATTATAGCAGAAATCAAAAGAATTGAAAATAGGAAATTAATAAAGTCAATGAAATAAAAAAACTGGTTCTTTCAATAAAATTGATATACCTTTAACGAGGCTAACCAACAGAAATAGAGAGAAGACAGAAATTACCAATATCAAAATGAAAGAGAAGCCATCACTATTGATCCTATAAACATTAAAAGGATAATAAGGGAATACTATGAACAACTGTATACTCACAAATTTGATAGCCTAGACCAGTGGTTCTCAACCGTCCTAATGCTGTGGCCCTTTAATACAGTTCCTGTGGGTTTTAAGGAATTGATAAAAAGTATCAATTCCTTAAAAGACGTAAGCTCATGGCTGGGTGCCTATGGCTCAAGGGCTCGGGCGCCAGCCACGTACACCTGAGCTGGCGGGTTAGAATCCAGCCCAGGCCCGCTGAACAACAATGACGGCTGCAACCAAAAAATGGCCGGCGTTGTGGCGGGCGCCTGTAGTCCCAGCTACTTGGGAGGCAGAGGCAGGAGACTCGCTTGAGCCCAGGAATTGGAGGTTGCCATGAGCTGTGAAGCCACAGCACTCTATCCAGGGTGACAGCTTGAGGCTCTGTCTCAAAAAAAAAAAGACGTAAGCTCCCAAAACTCATACAAGGAGAAACAGATGATTTGAATAGGTTTATATTTATTAAAGAAATCATTTAGCACAACCTCTTCATTTTGTATGTGGGGGCCAGAGGCATTTGAGAGGCAGGTGGTGATTTATCTGAGAATTCACAGGGAGATGGTGGCAAAGGTCAGACTAGAACCTAGGATTTCAAAAATGCCTGGAATTGGCTTGGCGCCTATGGCTCAAAGGGCTAAGGTGCCAGTCACGTACACCTGAGCTGGCTGGTTCGAATCCAGCCCGGGCCCACCAAACAACAATGATGGCTGCAACCAAAAAATGGCCGGGCGTTGTGGCGGGCGCCTGTAGTCCCAGCTACTTGGGAAGCAGAGGCAGGAGACTCGCTTGAGTCCAGGAATTGGAGGTTGCTGTGAGCTGTGATGCTACAAAACTCCATCCAGGGTGACAGCTTGAGGCTCCGTCTCAAAAAAAAAAAAAAAATGCCTGGAATGGGCTTGGTGCCATAGCACAGTGGTTATGGTGCCAGCCACATCTACTGAGGCTGGTGAGTTCAAACCTGGCCTGGGCCTGCAAAACAACAATGGCAACTGCAACCAAAAATAGCCATCTGTTGTGGTGGGCGCATGTAGTCCCAGCTACTTGGGAGGTTGAGGTAAGAAAATCACTTAAGCCCAAGAGTTTGAGGTTGCTGTGAGCTGTGATGCCATAGTACTCTACTCTACATAATGAGGCTCTGTCTCAAAAAAAAAAAAAAAAAAGAAGAAGAAGAAATGCCTGGAATGCAGAGTTAGAAGGGACCTTAGTGATGACCTAGGAGTTCAAGGCAACCCTTTGCGACTAGGGGTTAAGTGTGTGAGGGATATAGGCATGTGTGTATGTGGGAGTGTGTGTGTGCAAAGCAGTATATTTCTGCAGGTGTGTGTGTATGCAAGTGTGGGACATGTGTGGCAAGTATACTTGTCTATGGGAGAGCAGAGTGGTTGTCCGGTGGATACAATGGGAGAGCTGTCCTGTTGGCTGGTTTGCACTATAGGAAATCCTACTGTGCCTCCTGGATGCTTCTGGTCAGCTTCCTGTTAGACATGGCAGTCAGGGCAATGGCCAGACAACTCCAGCTCTGCTCCAAATCAGGTGAGTCTGGGGCCCAGCCCCTAATCCTTGCCCCCAGGAGCATCTATCTTGCTTCATCCCTCATCCTCTAACATTCCCAGGCCATGTTTTCATCAGTCCACATCCCTCTGAGGGTAGCAGAAGCAGTCCTGGAGCAGGAGTCAGGTAGTCCCTGCACCTAGGGGGCTCTTCTTGCTGGCTCATGTACTAATCCAGGGGTCCTCAAACTTTTTAAACAGGGGGCCAGTTCACTGTCCCTCAGACCATTGGCGGGCCAGACTATAGTTTAAAAAAAAAAAACTATGAACAAATTCCTATGCACACTGCACATATCTTATTTTGAAGTAAAAAAACAAAATGGGAACAAATGCAATATTTAAAATGAAGAACAAATAAAGTTAAATCAACAAACTTATCAGTATTTCAATGGGAACTATGGGCCTGCTTTTGGCTAATGAGATGGTCAATGTCCAGTCCCATATTTGTCACTGTTAGTGGTAACAAGTGATGCAAGTGTGCAACAGTTAGTCTAGATCTGGCTGGATATTTCAGATGTTTCATTTTGGAAAATGTCTGTTCACAGACGTAAGTGCTGTCAAAGATGGTTGCCATTTTGACTGCATGGTTCCTGAGATTAGGATATGTCTCAGTGGGGAGAGATGCATAAAAATTAGGAAGGCTGCTTGACTTGAATACATCTTTTAGAGAGTCACAATTCTGCAGTTCAGCCAGTTCCATTTGATAAATTGTATCCACATTTTCTTTTTTTTTTTTTTAATTTCAAGATACTTTATCCTTAAAACAGGTC
>CAUYON010018346.1:0-30331 GCA_963573935.1 Arctocebus calabarensis
TCAAACTCCCCATTTTTGTCTTTACACCTTATTCTTCAAATATCTTGGTGATCTGGGTCTCTGTGGGGTTGGTGTGGGGGGTGGGTGGGGGAAAGTAGGGTAATAGTTGGGACCACACCCATGGTGATTCTTAGAAGGGTACAGGTGAAACGTACTAACTGGATAATATAAAGGTCTTAACACAGTAACCAACAAAATGCCATGAAGGCTATGTTAACTAGTTTGATGAAAATATTTCAGATTGTATATGAAACCAGCACATTGTACCCCATGATTGCATTAATGTATACAGCTATGATTTAATAAAAAAAAGAAAGAAAATCAGAGAAAGAAGAGAGAGCAATTTAAGCCTAAAGAAAGAAGAGACAAATAATATTAAAAATTAGAGTAGAAATCAATGAAACTGAAAACAGAAAAATAAAGAAACTCAACAAAACCAAAAGCCAGTACTCTGAAAAGAGAAATACAATTACTAAACCTCTTACATGTTATTTAAAAAATGAAGGTAGACACAAATCACTAGAAGGAGAGAAGAACCATTGCTACTGCTATTATGAAAATTAAGAGGATAATAAATGAATATTATGAAAACAAATGAATATCTAGGCCCACAAATTTTAAAATCTTATGCAAAATGAACAAATTGCTTGGAAGACACAAATTAACAAACTCACATGAGGAAATACCAATAATATATTAAAGAAATTGAATCAATAGTAATTTTCAAAAATAATAGCACCAACCTAGATGTTTTCACTGGTGAATTCTACCAAATATTGAAGGATAAAAATGATAGCAATTCTCCACTATTTTTTTCAGAAAATACAGGTGGAAGCAATACTACTTCATAAACCATTCTATTAGTCTAGGATCAACCCAATACCAAATTGGATAAGGTTGTTACCAGAAAACTGTAGGCCAGTATTTATCATGAACATATAGATGCAAAATTTTCTACCAAAAATATTATCAAATAAAATCTAACATCTGTAAAAGAACTATACATCATAACCAAGTAGGACTTATTTCAGACATGCAAGGCTGCTTCAGCATTTCAAAATGAATTAATATAGTTCACCACGTCCAATAATTAAAGAAAAGAATTAAATGACCATATCCACTATTGCAGAAAAAAAAATTGACAGAATCCAACACCTATTCATGATAAAATCTCTCATTAAAGTGAAATACAGGAAAGAGGGAAATCCTCAACTTGATAACATTTACAATAAACCTATAATTAATGTAAATGATTAGATGAATTAGCGAATGAAGAATGGAGCATTCCAAGAAATTTACAAACTATTCTGTTATCATAGAGAGAAAGCATAACTCCTCACTCTTTACACATACAAATTGAATAGTCACTTCCTTCCAAAATGTACAGTACAGAAAGAGAGAAAAAGATTTTACAGTGGAGAAACCTGACAAACACTACCTCTGCCAAGTAATCGAGGGCAATAGTAACAGTCATTAATCATGTTAGTGTGCATGTTTGATATGAGATGAAAATGGCACTTTACATCTCTGCTTGTTCTCTTAATTACCAATTATCCTGGTCGTATTTTGAGAAGAAAACAACAGGCAAATCCCATTGAGGAGCATTCTACAAAATTATTGACCAATACTCTTCAAAACTGGCCAAGCAAGGGAAGTGTGAGAAATTGCCACAGCCAGGAGAAATTTAAACAGACGCAACAACCAAATGGAATGGAATGTCTTGAATGGAATCTTGAAGGAAAAAAAATAAAAAAGGGACCAAAGTAAACTATGAACTTTAACTAATAAAAATGTGTCAGCAACCATCAGCAACCAACTAATTATAACAAGTAAATAATACTGATAATATTACTAATAGGGAATAATGTATATAGGATATATGAAGTCTCCCTTTTGGGAGTGTCTTTACAATGAAGTTCAGCTACCTCAGCTCCAAATCATACAATCACATCCCTTTCAATCCTTTCAATTTTTACTGTAAATCTAAAATTGTTTAAAAAATAAATTCTTTTGAAAAGAAGTTAAGAATTAATTTTGAGACAATTAATCTGAGACAATAATCTATTTCATCTCTTGGAATCTCATTTTTTTTCCTTATAAAACAAGAATGATAATGGAAGATAACAGCATATAGAGTTGCTTTGTGGGCTAAAATCTATGTGAAGCTTTTAGTAGAATGTGTGACATATGATAAGAATAATTATTCTTATAGTCCCAAAAGAGAATATGTGGGTCATCTAGGTTTTCCTATTAAGGAAGCGACAAAATTATGAGATAATGTAAAAGTAATTACTGTATATTGGGACTCTAAGTTAAAAATATTCTTTATGATATTATTATTATTCAAAGACTGTGATTATATGATTTGGAGCTGAGGTAGCTGAACTTAACTGTAAAGACATTCCCAAAAGAATATTTTGCCATTGGCTAGAATGGCATATCTGTCCATCTGTAATCTGTCTTTTGCCCCATATTATATATTCTACAACATGACCTGTATTACAATAACAAAAACCCTTTATTGGGTTAGCTACTGGCCAAGGATATGTTACAACTAATAAAAATGAGGTCGATCTTTTTTGTTGTCTGTGTAATATATATATACACACACACCTAAGAGGAGACAATTAATACAGGTGATTAATGATTTATTAGGATTCATGCCTATATTTAACCATGAAGTGACATGTTGAATACCATCAATCTGGCAAATCTTGGTCAAACCTTTCTTTGTGAATCTATTTTACATCATTCTTAGTAATCTATACTAACATTCCATCCTGGCCACTTACTTGAAATGTATTGATAGCATAAATAAATTTCACAGTTAACAAATAAAACTTTAAATAAATTCAGACCCACTGTCAAAAGTTACACTCTCTAGAAGCCAGAGGTCTTCAGATAACTGATTCTAAACTGGTTATTGTAGCAAATATGTTAAACTAGGAACTTTGGGAGCCACACCGAAAAACAGTCTTTTCACAACTGAGAAATTTCCTTTCATTGCACCTACAAAAATCAATATTGATTCTTGTATAAAGCTTCTTGAACCCTTAATATGGAAGAATCAATGCCTTTGGCAGATTATATAAGTAACATGGCATGAATTATACAATAAATATAATAATACACATTAAGTCCATGTCATCAGACATTCCTTACACAATCCTTTCATGAAAATAATTCTTAAGCGTGCTGCATAAAGTATGGCCAAAATAACTTGATGACCACTTTGGGAAATAAAGTTATAATTACAATTACATCATTCCTTTTCAGATAGAAAGTATATTCTTGCATTTAATTATTCATTAAAAATGTGATAGAGTTTTATATCTTAAAGTCATGACATAGAGTTATAAAGTTACAATATAAATCCCTATGATTATTCCTTACAGATATAGATACAGATGTAAATAGGCATAAATATAGATATAAATGTAGATATGCAAATTTAATTACATAAATATATATCGGTAATTATTTTTTACTTAGTTTTAAGACATACCACATCCTCTATTTTGTATAATGTTATAACATTCTCTAAAGAAAGTCAAGATACTAGAAATAGTTTTAAATATGTAACCGATTAGAAAGAATTGCCATACTAAGACAAATAATATTGGACATTATTTTCCTAATGAGTTTTAGTTTAAGAAGCTAAAATTCCTTAAAATTTTGGAAACAAATACATTACCCACAGATACTGCTTACTTCTCTTCAGTATACTTGAGGAAATATATTTTATTAATTCACTGGGAAAAGAATATACCTGTGATGTTACTTGCTAAAATCTAAAGCAATCTAATTGAGAAGATGACCTAGGAAATGAACAGAACCAAATTCCTTGTGGGAAAATAAGAAATAAACTTTGTATCTGATGCCATGACTGCTTATTTTATTAATAGCTTTGGATAAAAATAAAGTGCTATATTATGTTATCTATGTATATAGTTACAAAATTACAGAATTCCTACACAATTTAGAGACACAGAGTAACTATGAGAGTGACCAGAGATCACCCCAAGAGCTGAATTTCAGGACTTGAGGTTTGAATCAAATGGCACTGATGTTCTAATAACAGGTACAAAGAAATTACACTCTGCAAAGTGTGTAACAGTGGAGAAAGCGTTGTTAACCGGTGGGTAGATGAGAGTCCCAGCCTGAATCAAGATCTTTTACTCCATGGTTTATCTTCCACTGCTCATGTCTCTGTCAATAAACTGTTAATTTCAATAATTCTCAAGATTTCCTTCCAATAGTCCATGTCAAGAGGAGGTCACGGAGAGCATAAAAATTCCGATTCTCGCTTGAATATGTTTAGAAATGTTTTTTAAGATCCATCTAGTATTTCCATACATTAGCATAAGATCACTGTTGGTGGGACTTCAAATGAGTACAACATCTATGAAAAAAGTCTATTTTATTAAATAGAAACCTGGACTGAAATGTTTATTGCAGAACAAAATCACAATTGCAAAGATGTATATCAACTTAAGTGCCCATTAATTCATGAGTGGATTAACAAAATGTGGTATATACATACCATGGAGTACTACTCACCCATACAAACAAAATAATGTCTTTTTCATCAACTTGGATGGACTTGAGACCATTATTTCTAAGTAAAGTATCGCAGGAATGGATATCATGTACTCTGTAATAACTGGGAGCTAAATGGTGGGTAGGAATGGGCACAAAGGATGTACAGATTATAGGAAATCAACATGAAGGGAGGGCAAGGTCAAAATCTTAACTATTGGGTACAAGGAACACTAGTCTGGTCCAAGTTATGCATAATAAAAGGTATCCATGTAACAAAAACATTTGTACCTCCTCAGTATTTTGAAATTAAAAAGAAAAGAGAAGTAAACAAAGGGAAAAAAAGGTGGCATAAGCAGTTAAACAAGCCAAACAACTTTCAACCTATAGCCTTGACCCCAAAACATTCTGCTTCTGTGTGAAGTTTATGATAGAGTATGAATTCTCTCCTCAGCATGCTGTCTATCATTTCAGTTCTCCCAATCCATGGGCATTTAATCTGCAAACAGCAGATGGTGCCACACCGTGCCACTGGTAGAGATCTTCCTTGCTGATGTTCCTTTACCCTCTGGCTGCTATTGTATGGCTCAGCAGGTATTTTATTTACAGCTTAAATTACAGCTTTACTTACTACACTAAGCAATGTAAAAACCCAATTTTAAAATGATCAACCAGATATCCAGTAAAATTTGAGCATGCTGAAGATGAAAGTTACAAAAGTCTTCTAATATCAAGCATCTAAAATTAATCCTCAGTTATGTGTGATCAAGAGTAGCTTTGGCTTACCCTTCTAGACAATAAGTCATAAATGTAACCAAAAAGATACAAGGATCATAGAAAGTGATGTAACAGAGCATGTGTTTATAATTCATAAAGATTCCTTAGCATGTCTGTTACATGTTATAATGGCAATATCCCAAAGATAGTAGTAAATCTTTTTGAGTTACTTAATGACCTTAAGCTTCTCTTTGCCACTTTCCTTGTAATTTCATGGTAAGTAATTAATTCCTCAGTAGCATGTTCTCATAACAAAGCTCTGACACTGTAAGGTGAGAGGTGACATGTGTTAAAAATCATTTTAATTCTCTATAAAGTATTGTAATGTGCCCAATGGTTACAAGTATGGGCTAGCATTTCTGTAAGAGTGTGTCTAACTAACTTAGTCATCACAAGCACACATATGATTAGGTAAATTTCTTACCCACAATTTAACAAGGAGTAACTATAGAAAGATCAGGTAATTTTGTGGTGAGGCTAATATTTAGATCCCATGAATGCTAACCTAGTTCTATCTGCAATAAATAAGACCACATGATGACATTTGAAAAGACTCTCTGAGAGCAGGAAATACTATTATACATTACCAGCACCTAAGATCATACTTCAGAGATAGCTGATGTATGGGGATTTTTCAAAATAAAAGCAAATTTTTTTCTTAAATTGTTGCTAAAATATTTTTGCTAGTTTTTTTTTTTATTTCAGGATTATATGAGTGTACAAATGATTAGGCTATGTTGTTGGCATTTGTTAGGTAAAATTCAAGTTGTAGTTGAGCTATTGATGCAAGGGCTGTGCTATGTGCCCTTACATTGTGCCTATTACATGAGAACTTATACTTTCCTCCCCATGTCTCTTTCCCTCCCACTTAAATTTAAGTGTGTTTTTCTCTCATGTCTGCATGTAGTTGTTTATTTATTGGATTCAAATTAAGTACATTGGTTTCATATTGAGTACATACTGCTTTTCCTTTCTTGTGATGTTTTACTAAGAAGAATGTTCTTGAACTCAATCCAGGTTAATATAAAAGATATCTTTTATCTCTGTCTTTTTTATGGCTGAATACTATTCTGTAGTATACATATACTAATGGTCCCCCTCTCCTTTATTTTATATTAATCAGGTACAAACAATTAGGCCACAAAGTTTGCATTTGTTAGGTAAGGTCCCTGTTGTAGTTGTGCCCTTGACCAGGAGGTGTGTCTTATATTGTCCTCATTAGGGGAGAGCAAACCAATCCCCTTTCCTTCTCCCCCCTCACCCTTCCCTCCTCCATCACTCCTCTCCCCTCTCCCCAACTTGAATTTAATGAGTTTTTCTTTTCTGTGGGTATATATCACACTTTATTAATCCATTCATGTGTTGATGGACATTTGAGTTGATTCTATGACTTGGCAAATGTGACTTGAGCTACAATGAACATTCTACTGCCAATGTCCTTGATGAATGATGGCCCTTCCCCGCCCCTGGGTAGATACTTAGTAATGGGATTGTGAGATCAAATGGGAAGGTTTCCTTTTAGCTCTTTGAAGATTCCCCATACTTCTTTCCATAGAGTCTGTGTTAATATTCCCAACAGCGGTGTAAAACCAAGTGTTTCTTTTTCTCCACATGTACACCAGCATTTACATTTTTGGGACTCTGTGATGTGGGCTACTCTCACTGGGGTTAGGTGCTATCTCAGGGTGGTTTTGATTTACATTTGTCTCTTGATTAGGGATGATGATCTTTATTTTTTTCATGTTTGTTGGCCATTTGTCTATCTTCCTCAGTAAAGATTCTGTTTATATCTCTTATCCATTTATAAATGAGATTGTTCTTTTCTTGTAGATAGTTTGAGTTCTCTGTGGATCTTAGTTCTTAGCCCTTTGTCAGATTTGTACCATATCAATATCTTCTCCCATTCTGAAGCCCGTCTGTTTGCTTTTGTTGTTGTGCCCTTAGCTATGCAGAAGCTTTTTAATTTGATCACATCCTATTTATTTATATTGGGTGCTCCTGCAATTGCCAAGTGGGTCTTCTTCATAAAATCCTCTTCTGAGAAGAATACTTAAAAAAACAGGCATCAATGAGAGATTTCTTAAACTGATAGATGCCATCTATGACAAACCCACAGCTAGTATCACACTGGATACAGTAAAACTGGAAGTATTTCCACTTAGAACTGGAACAAGACAAGGATGCTTGCTATCACCACTACTATTCATTATGGTGCTAGAAGTTCTAACCAATGCAATCCAAGAGAAGGATATCAAGGGTATGCAAATGGGGACAGAGGAGATCAAACTCTCTTGCCTTTTGTTAATGATATGATGTTAAAATTAGAAAACCACAAAGCTCCAAAGAAATACAGTAAGGTCTCAGGATAGAAAATCAACATTCACAAATAAATAGCCTTAATGGACATCAACAACAGGCAAGCTTTGATTCAAATCAAAAACAGTTCCCTTCATAGTAGCTTCTAAGAAAATGAAGTACCTGGAAATATACTTATCAAAGGATGTGTAGGATCTCTACGGATAGAACTACAAAAACCTGAGAAAAGAAATAGAAGGAGACATTAGCAAATGGAAGTACATACTATGCTTATGGCTGGGAAGAATTAACATGTCCATAGTAGCCAAAGCAACCGAAAGATTTAATACAATCCTTCTTAAAGCACTAACATAATATTTTGAATAACTTGAAAAACTAGTAATTTGTTTCATGTAGAACGAGAAAAAATACTAGTAGCCCATGCAATTCTAAGAAATAAAAATAAAATGCCTGTAGGCATCATGTTACCAGATTTCAGGTTATACTACAAGTCTACAGTGATCAAAACAGCACTATAACTAGCACAAAAATGGAGATATAGATCTTTGGAACTGAATAGAGAACACAGAGATAAAACGAGCCAAGTATTGCCATATGAGTTTTGATAAACCAAACAAAAGCATACACTGGGGAAAATAATCCCTATTTGATAACTGGTGCTGGGGGAAGAGTTAAGCCACATGTAGAAGACTGAAACTGGACCTGAACATCTCACTGCTTACAAAACCTGACTCTCATTGGATAAAAGATTTAAATTTGAGACACAAAACAATAAAAATTCTAGAAGAAAGTGTGGGTAAATCTCTTGATGATATTGGCCTGGGAAAAGTATATTTGGTAAATGAATAAATACATGTAATTGCCACACTGGCTATGTGTGATGTAAGTGATATATCGTCTCAGTTATAAATAATGACTAGGCTGAAAATACACAAATGTTGCACTCACAAGGCATATGTAAATGGCTACATACATAAACACACACACACAACATAAAATATGTTGTTATAAAATTCTCCAAAGCCGGAGTAGGGCACTGGCCCCATATACCAGAGGTAGCAGATTCAAACCCAGCCCCAGCCAAAAACTACAAAAAAAAAAGCTATGTTGATTGGTTTGATGTAAGCATGTCAGATTGTATAAAAAATTCAACACATTGTACCCCACATATGCATAAAAGTATTCATGATTTATGTGTATATGACTTAATAAAAAAGAAAAAGAAAAGAAATACCAAAACAAAAAATTCTGCATATTATTTCCTGAAGGAGATTCAGTTTAAGAAGCTAAAGGCCCTTGAATCTGGGAAGTCTGAAAAATAAATGCATTTATATATGTGTAAATACACATATATATGCATATATACTCATAAATATACACACATACATACACATACACACAATTCCATCAGTTGCACAAAGGCTAAACACTTTTTCCAATAAGAAAAAAAAAAAAAAAACAAATTGAAATATCTCTTGCCCAAACCTTATTATTCTTTTTGTAAGATTTAAAATCCAGAAATATGACTTGAACTCTTTGAAGTGTATATTTCTGAAAAGCAAGTAGATTAGTTACATTTTTAAAAGATGAAATGTTATTACAACAAGAAATTATTTTCTATAGTCACAACAAAGCCTCTTGCAATATCAACTCTGTGATGATCATAATGTTTAAAAATTTAGAGTCACCAAAAGGTCTTTGGAGAAAATGTTATGGATTGCAACTTCAATGACTACTAACTAAAAAACAATCATCTTTCATCTTGTATATTTTGACTGTCATTAACACTCCTGAGACACTTCAGGATTTTAAGGCATTTTGCTTTAAACTTCCTGCTATAATACCCATCATTGGCTCATTTTGCATGACAAAGCAGTTGACTCATTTGTGAGGTATCAAGAGTTGATAAGCTTCATTCTGATACGACCATTTAAAATATAAATCTTTGGGCTCAGCACCCCGTAGCTCAGTGAGTAGGGCACTAGCTGCATACATTGAAGGTGGCAGGATCGAACCCTACCTAGGTCTGCTAACCAACAACTGCAACCAAAAAGAAATGGACAGGTGTTGTGGCTGGTGCTACTTGGGAGGCTGAGGCAAGAGAATTGCTACTTGGGAGGCTGAGGCAAGAGAATTGCTTGAGCCCAAGAGTTTGAGATTGCTATGAGCTGTGATGTCATAGCACTCTACTGAGGGTAATATAGTGAGATTCTGTCTCAAAAAAATAAATAAATAAAATATAAATCTTTGTAATTTTAGTAACTGCATGGTGCTTATTGCTTTCTTAAATTTATGAAGAGTGACACCTGAGCTACAGTAGGTAAAAGTTTTTTCCTTTTCTACTTTTCTTTCCTTCAGTCTCTTCTCTACTCTGCATAAAGCAGAGTAATCTTTCTAAAAGAATGTCAGATTATTTCATTGCTTCACCTAATTACAGTGGTGGGAACCAAAATGTTCTGGAACTTAGTTATTATTCCAATCTGATCAATTTCCACTCCCCACCTTGCTGATTCTCTGCAGCTACAATGGCCTGCTTGGTTTTCCTCGATTCATCAAGTATACTTCTGGGTCCTTTATACTTGCTGTCCCTATTCCTGCAACACACATTCCTCAGCTTTCCTTACATCCTGGAGTTTTCCACTCAAATTATTCATTATTTATTCATACAACAAATACTTACTGAATGCTTAGAATGTGTCATGTTCTCTTATGGGCCTTGGGAGTAAATCAGTGGATAGCTGACTAATTTGCTGGAGCTCACATTATAGTATGGAGCAAATATGATAAATTGAATTAAATAAGTAAATGTATTCATCATTTGGTTCTAAGTTTTTTGAAGCAAAAAGAAACAGGATAAAGGAATAGTGTATGATGAAAGAAAATGATGCTATAATAGGATAGTTAGAGAAATATTCTTTAAAGACATAGTGTTTGAGTGGAAAACTCTAGGATGTATGGAAAGCTGTTTAATTTTTTAAAAAGATCTCCTGCACTTCTTCTGAAACACTATCTTCAATTTCTTCTGAACATGAATTATTGAGGAACTTGTTTTTGATGCTACTTTTGTTCATACAATATACAGTCATGCAATCTCACTTACCAAGGCCATTTTAGTGTCAAATTTGAAGGATTCAAGAGTATTCATTATAAAACTCCACAGAAAAGACAAAATTATAATTTGTCATCTATGTTATCCACAAAATTACAGTGCTCAAATGAATATTAAAACTCTGCAATCCATGTATCAAAGCCTTTTGCAGATGGCTGTCCTTTTGCTGAAATTTAAATCTTAGAACAATGATTGATAGTATAAGGGGAAATTAGCTTTCCCAAGATTTAACAAGTTCATCAAAAGCATTATTCTTTAATAAACAACAGCAATGAAGAAGATTTTTACTGTGGCAAAAGTCTACATTGACAGTTTTCTTTAGGAAAAAAAAGTTTTACTATTGGGTGGTTCCCTTTACACTTTTTAATAACTGGATACCAAGATTTCTAAGATTTTTACCAAAAGTCACAGCTAGAACTGTTGACTTTAGGGAAACTTTATTCTGTATCTCTAAAATACTTCAGGGTCTTGAATTATACATTCTCAGAATCCTACAGTATGTCCTGTATTTTACTAGACTGTAAGTTCCCTAAGGGTATGGGTTATTAGTATACTATTCTCCACTGAATCTCCAGTACCAATCATGTTGTCTATGTAGTGAGATTATGGATAAAATACAAATATGTGTATTTTTTCCTTTTAAGTGATTTTTTCTTTCTATTTCAAAGGCATGCACATGACCACATAGGGAATAAAGACCTTTACTGAGAAAAGCAGTTAATTTTTTCTTTTTAATTTTAAAAACTTTCAGTAGAAATAATATTTTCATGGTTGAACCCAGGCGTTCAAGGTTGCTATTAGCTCACAAGTTATGATTGCACCTCTCACCACTGCACTACAGCCTCATCATCAAAGTGAAAGCTGGACTCTGCCAAAAAGAAGTAGAAGAGGAAGAGAAAGAAGAAGAAGAAGAGAATGTCCAAAATGGCAGTTTAAAGACATCTCCTGACCAGCTTCTCTCAGTAAGGTTGAGAATAGGAGCACCCAGCCATCTCCATCTGAACTGTTCCACCCCCAAACTACATTGCAAAGGCACAGAGTGACAGTGTGGGACTGAAGAAGATAAGAGGGGAGGGCCCACTGCATGGAAAGTTGGTGCAACTGAGTGCCTTGACCCAGATACAGAGCCTACTCGTGGAAACTCTGGGATTAAGGCCACCAAAGAATCTCCTTCACATCCATGCCACCTGTGGGGGTGGAGAAATTGGCTGTCTTCCAGACTAGCCTATTTTTCTAGTCAGAGAGGGCAGTACAAGTGAGCAGGAACTGGGGACCCTCAGGACTGTCCCAAAGGAAAAGAGTTTAGTGGTCTTGGATATTCATAGGGATTATGAAAATATAAACAGAAGCCTGAATCATAAGTACCTAGTGAGAGCACAGAGTGATAGAATATACCCTCCATACACTTGAGATTAAAGGCTAAACATATTTCCTGAATATTCATGGCATATCTTCTTTGTGTGACAATTAATCCCCAATTAATCTAGATATATAGAAATTATTATATATTATTAGTCTATATGTAGATTACATTCATACACACACACACACACAAGGTATCCATAAAGTTCATGTGCAATTTACAATGTAAAACTATTTTAAATTGCACAAGAACTTTATGGATTATTCCAATCTTCCTCTCTCTCCCCATATACCTACATGACATTTATGATCTATCTTGTTGTAAAAATGTTTGTGATTGCTAGCACTTTATGTAACATAATACCATCTATAGAGTTTTATCTACTCCAATATAAAAGAAAGAATAAACATAAATTGGGGCAGCACCTGTGGCTCTAGGAGTAGGGTGTCAGCCCCATATATCGGATGTGGCAGGTTCAAACCCAGCCCTGGCCAAAAACTGCAAATAAATAAATAAATAAATAAAATAAACATAAATTACAGATTTCATTAAAGCCTATAATACAGTTAGATTTTACACTTTTGATTTAAAAGTAAAAATACTATATCCTTTTTCTCTGAAGGTGTGTATGCACCCAGAATATTCTTCCTTTCCTGAATATTGTTCTTGTAATTAACTAACATCATAAACTTTTTCCTCTCTAACCTTTTTGTTATAGCTAGTGCTATTAAGAAAATGACCATATCACAAAAATTCTCTCTAGCTACACTTCTTTCTTCATATTCCCATCAATATAAAAGATATATTATTCACTTCTCCTTCATTAGGCACTAAAAAAGATATGAAAGAAATTGTGCTTTGAAAGGCAGAATAAACATGCTGTGTAAAAGTTGTTTCTATTCTTACAATAGGTAACACTTAAATGACAGAGAAGAATGCAATCTGATTGTTGGCAGTTACTACATTAATTATGTGACTGCCATTAAAATGTGGATTTAAAAAATATAATGGCAATCTGATGTGAACAAAGGTAACTGAGTGAGGCCTTAGTAGTTCTCTAGTTCAGTTAAAATGAAAAACAAAACAATATGCTTCTATTTTGTGTAAAATGTAGTAATACCCAGGTTTCATCTTCTCACAAAGAGATTCATCAAAACCAAACAGTTTTGTTACTTATTAAACCTGAATGTACATGATCAGCATTTTGATGGTGCAATATTCATGGGTATTGCATATATTTGAATATAACATATTATTTGTTCTATTTTTCTCTAATCTAGACTTCAGAAGTTAAGAATCATATTTACTCAATAGATTTCTAGCACATCTCCAAGAAAATAGGGAGGTAAGGTGTGAGGAGAAAGATTTATTTTCAAAATTAAGTTGAAAGGTTTGTAGACATTTTTCAAATACATTTTATTTAGTAGAGTATGCTGGATCTTGGACATGGCAGCAACTTTCAGTTCTTCCAGTAACATTTGTAAATTTGTTTTGCAGTTTTGCTTTATATCTGTTTGCATGCTGATTTCCCAGCTGTTTTGTCTGCTATCACTTATTTTAAAAGGATCTTTAAAAAGATAGTAACAGTCACAGAACTGAGTGCCATGGTACTGTTTTACACTTGGTTATGGAAGCAGCTAATTATTTAAAAATGTATGTTTACATTTACATGAATGTGTAAGAAGAGTCTTGTTATTTTTAATTGTCTCTTTTTATAATGGAAAAATATAATTACTATAAAATCATAAACATAAAATCTTTATGGTTTAAATTGTTATGGCTTTATTTTGATTCTCAAATGGACACATACTAGCATCATTCACGAGAATTTTATCTAACATGGCACTACATCGTTCCAATTGCTCTGCTCTAGTTTATGACCTGTTCTTGTGTATGACCTTATGTTCTTTGTGACAGTGAAATGTATGTTTGAGTATACACAGAGATTCTGAAGCAGATAATCACAAATATTACTCTTTCATCTTATTATTAGTTTTCTATTCTAAATACATCAATTCTATCTTTTCTAATCTAAGTACTTAAATTCTTTTCATTTTTAGTTCAAAAGAACATTCTGAAATATTAATGAATTGTTTAAGGTGTTAAACATAAAATCTATCTCAGAAAATCCTCTTGGATTTCTACTTCTTCTGTCTAATTATATAGATTATAGATTATAGATTGTGACAGCATTCATTTTCATGTATAGCCATTAATTCTGCCAAAATCAATTTTCCCAGGCCACAATTTGCAGACCTTAATTTCAACATGAAATCCTAATTTTCCTGTCAAATTCAAATTTTATCATTTGCAATTTTAGTCAATGTGCATTTTATTTTCTTCTGAGTGTTCTGTGTGTGCTTCTGACATCTAATTTTTGTAGGTCAATCTATATAATATTTAGTGTTATTAAGAAGTTGTAATTTGTCAGTAAATTTTTGCATTTATTATGAGGTTTACTGTTTTACAGCATAATGCTAGTGTATAAAAAGCAATCTGCTTGCCTAAAAGAATTGTTACTATTAGACATGAAGTTAATTAAATTCCTATCTTTTCATGTTTAATCTTTAAATATATTCAATTTTCTTCTTTTCTGCCCTGAGAAATTCCTTTCTTTCCATATTAACCCTTTGCTGATATTCTTGACTCCAAAATTCCCTACTTTTCTCAGAACATCAGTCATTTGCTTTAATTCTTAAAATGTAGAAACTGCCATTTTCCTTGCACCTTACATTATACTTTCTGTGTTAATACCATATATTTATATGATTTTTAGAGTTTGAATAGACTCTAATCAGTCATCAAGAATCTGCAGTGTAATAACACCCAATTTCTTTATGTGGGGTACATAAAACTCAATTTTTATAATTCTATCCTGCCAAGCAGGTCCATAAAGGAGACAACATTTCTCAAATTTTAGCTTGTCTTGTTTTGAAGCTATTTCTTATGTGTTAATTTAGTATTCTTGACCTGTGATTCTTCTTACAGGGCAAACATTTAAGATGATTGCAATAGGGGGGAGGGGCAAGATGGTGTGAGTGGAAGCAGCTTCCAAAAGAAGCTCCTTTCCAAAAGGAAGGATAACATCCAGAAAATGCCCTATTAAGCTGAAGACTGGGAGCCCAGTTGAGAGAGAAATGATAACTGCAGGTCACCTCTGCTGAAGCAAGCTGTGACTCCAAGAAAGTAAACTTCAGGTAAAAAATTCATGTGAAAGCGTTGGCTTTTTTTTTTCTGTTTCCTTTCTTTTTCTCTCTATTTGCTCCTGTGGACTTTCTACAGATCAGTAGTGAACTGCAGACCTCTTGTCTCACCCCATGGGAGAATGCTGTGGGAATTGGGGACTATTAACTCAGAGAGACCCTGCTGTGACTCTGCACACTCTCTTCCTAGACAGAGAAACTGAACTAAAGTTTTCCCTGCTATTCTGAACTTGCAGTACACCCTTACCCCCTTACCTGAAGAATCAGAAACCTACCCCCTACTGAGACTGAAGGAGGAGGTTCTTGAGCAGCGCCACCCTTCCCTGTATGCTGGACCAAGCATCTGGCATGGCAAGAGTCTCCAGGGACCACACCAAGACTCCCAACCACCTCAACCTGCCCAGGCATCCAAACCAGTCAGGGACTCCATCTGGGGACTGCAGGGCTATGCACCACGCCTGCCAGGCCCCTGTCTGTGCTGGCTAGGAACTGCAGGAGCTATGCCCTCCATGCCAAGGCACCAGCTCCACTCATCTACCCAAGGACTCCTGAAGCCGCCTGACCCGTGCCCTCTCTCCGGTGCCACCCCTGCCTCTGGGATGAGCCCTCCTCCTGGCCAGAGACTACTGAAACCGTGGGCTCTCTTTGCAAAAGTCACCAGGTGCCAGGCACTCCCAGAACTGTGTGCACCATACCCTGCCCTGGTCCTGGATCTGTGTGTGCTCCCACAGCCAGAACTCCCTGGGGCAGTCCCAGAGGAACAGGATCACTCCATACAAGGATCCAGCAACAAGAGAGTGATCTCACTGGGGTCTAATCTTGGAGAGACACCTCCCCAATTCTGAGGACAGCCAGAGGCAATGGTGAAAAATTATCATGAGGCGGAGTCATGGGAAAAACTCTGGCAATACGAATAATCAGAGTAGATCAACTTCCCCAAGGTACGATAAGGCAGACACAGCACAAGATCCAATGCATAAACAAATGGCTGAGATGTGAGCAATCAAAATCAGAATCTGGATAGCAAATAAGATCAACAGAAGGGTGGAAAGATGGAATTAGAATTTCAAGCAGTTATCCAAAAGATGTCTGAAGAATTCAACGAATTCAAAGACAAAATGACCTCAGATTTTGACACATTGAGACAAGAATTTTCAGCCCACAAAGACCTGAGAAATACAGCAAAATTCCTCAGTAACAGAATGGAGCAAGCAGAACAAAGGATTTCTGACACTGAACACAAAGCTTTAGAACGCTCCCAAACTTTCAAAGACGAAGAGAAATGGAGGGCAAAAACAGATCACTCTCTCAGAGAGCTCTGGGATAATTAGAAGAAAACCAATATTTGCCTTATAGTGATACCTGAAATTGACAAAGTGGCTTCACAAGACACAGAGTCTCTTCTTTATGAGATTATAAAAGAGAACTTTCCAGACATGCCAAGAGATTCTGAAATTCAGATAGCAAACGGTTTCAGAAACCCAGCATGACTCAACCTGAACAAGACATCCCCCAGACACATCATAATCAACTTCACTAAAGTTAATATAAAGGAGAAAATCCTGAAACCAGCCAGATGGAAGAAAACCATAACCTACAAGGGGAAGAATATTAGAATTATGCAGAGCTCTCTGGTCAAACTTTTCAAGCTTGAAGAGGATGGTCATTGACTTTTAATCTCCTAAAACAAAATAACTTTTAACCCACGATCCTGTATCCAGCTAAACTGAGTTTCATTTATGATGGAGAAATTAAATATTTTAATGACATCCACATGTTGATGCCAATTTGCCATAACTAAACCAGCTCTCCAGGATATTCTCAGACCTATCCTTCATAATGACCAGTGTAATCCTCCACCACAAAAGTAAACTCAATCAGAAACTTTTGATCACATTCCAACTTCCACAGTGCTAAAAGGATTAAAAAATGTCCACAGGACTGTAGAAAGGGTTATCAATATTCTCAATTAATGTGAATAGTTTAAATTGTATTCTAAAGAGGTACAGGTTGGCTGACTGAATACAAAAAACTCAGGCCAGATATCTGCTGCATACAAGAATTTCATCTTACACTAAAAGATAAATATAGACTCAAGGTGAAGGGATGGTCATCTATATTCCAAGCACATGAAGAGCAGACAAAAGCAGGTGTTGCAATTCTATTTGCAGATACAATAGGCTTTAAACCAACCAAAATAAAGAAGGATAAGGATTGACACTTCATATTTGTTAAAGGTACTACTCAATATGATGAGATTTCAATTATTAATATTTATGCACCCAACCAAAATGCACCTCAATATATAAGAAAAACTATAAGAGACATGAGCAATTTGATTTCCTCTAGCTCCATAGTAATAAGACATTTTCACAACTCTTTAGCAGTGTTGGATAGATCCTTCAAAAAGAAGCTTTGCAAAGAAATTTTAGATTTAAACTTAACCATTCAACATCTGGATTTAACAGACATCTACAGAACATTTCATCCCAACAAAACTGAATACACATTCTTCTCAGCAGCCCACGGAGCATACTCCAAAATCGATCACATCTTAGGTCACAAGTCTAACCTCAGCAAATTTAAAAGAACAGAAGTTATTCCTTGCATCTTCTCCGACCATCATGGAATAAAAGTTGAACTCAATAACAAGAGGAATCTTCATACTCACACAAAAACATGGGAGCTAAATAGGCTGAACAATAGATGGGTCATAGATGAGATTAAGAAGGAAATTACCAAATTTTTGGAACAAAAGGACAATGAACATGAATTATCAGAACCTCTGGGATACTGCAAAGGCAGTCCTACAAGGGAAATTTATAGCACTGCAAGCCTTCCTTAAGAAAACTAAGAGAGAAGAAGTTAACAATTTAATGAAACATCTCAAGAAACTGGAAAAGGAGGAACATTCTGACCCCAAACCCAGCAGAAGAAGGAAAATAACCAAAATTAGACCAGAATTAAATGAAATTGAAAACAAAAGAATTATACAACAGATCAATAAATCAAAGTTTTGTTTTTGGATAAGGTCAATAAAATAATAAACATTTGTCTAACCTAATCAGGAAAAAAAAAGAATAAAATCTCTAATTTCATCAATCAGAAATGGCAAAGATGAAATAACAACAGACCCATCAGAAATCCACAAAATCCTTAACAAATATTACAAGAAACTTTACTCTCAGAAATATGAAAATCTAAAGGAAATTGACTAATACTTGGAAGTCTTCCACCTACCAAGACTGAGTCAGAACAAAGTGGAAAATGTTGAACAGGCCAATATCAAGTTCTATAATAGCATCAACTATACAAAATCTCCCTAAAAAGAAAAGCCTGGGACCAAATGGCTTCACGTCAGAATTCTACCAAACCATTAAAAAGGAACTAGTTGCTATATTACTCAACCTTTTCCAAAACATAGAAGAAGAAGGAATACTACTCAACACGTTCTATGAAGCAAACATCACCTTGATTCCTTAGCCAGGGTAAGACCCAACAAGAAAAGAAAATTGTAGACCAATATCACTAATGAATATTGATGCAAAAAATTCAATAAGATCATAACAAACAGAATCCAGCAACACATCAAACAAATTATACATCACAACCAAGTGGGCATTATCTCAGGATCTCAAGGATAGTTCAATATACATAAATCTATCAATGTAATTCAGCACATAAACAAATTAAAAAATAAAGGCCATATGATTCTCTCAATTGATGCAGAAAAAGCTTTTGATAATATCCAGCATGATTAGAACACTTAAGAAAATTGGCATAGAAGGAACATTTCTTAAACTAATAGAGGCCAACTACAGCAAACCCACAGCCAATATCGTATTGAATGGAGTTAAATTGAAATCATTTCCTCTTAGATCAGGAACCAGGAAAGGTTGCTCATTGTCTCCATTGCTCTTTAACACTGTAATGGAAGTTTTAGCCATTGCAATTAGGGAAGAAAAGGTGATCAAGGGTATCCACATAGGGTTAGAAGACATCAACTTTCACTCTTTGCAGATGATGATTGTATGTCAGGAAAACACCAGAGATTCTACTATGAAACTTTTAGAAGTGATCAAGGAATACAGCAATGTCTCAGGCTTCAAAACCAACACCCATAAATCTGTAGCCTTCATATATACCAACAATAGCCAAGCTGAATAAATCAGTCAAGTACTCCATTCCTTTCACAGTAGTGCCAAAGAAGATGAAATATTTGGGAATTTACCTAACAAAGCACATGAAACGTCTCTATAAAGAGAACTATGAAACTTTAAGAAAAGAAATGTTAGAGATGTTAACAAATAGAAAAACATACCATGCTCATGGCTGGGAAGAATCTACATTGTTAAAATGTCCATACTACCAAAGCAATATATAATTTTAATGCAATTCCTATGAAAGCTCCACTGTCATATTTTAAAGATCTCAAAAAAAATAATACTTTGTTTTATATGGAATCAGAGAAAACCTCGAATAGCCAAGACATTACTCAGAAATAAAAACAAAGCAGGAGGAATCACGCTACCAGACCTGAGACTGTACTATAAATCAATAGTGATCAAAACAGCATGGTACCGGCCCCCAAACAGAGAAATAGATGTATAGAACGGAATAGAGTACCAAGAAATGAACCCGGCTACTTACCACTATTTGATCTTTGACAAGTCAATTAAAAACATTCAGTGGGGAAAAGACTCCCTATTTAACAAATGGTGCTTAGTGAACTGGCTAGCAACCTGTAGAAGACTGAAACTGGACCCACACCTTTCACCATTTACTAATGCAGACTCTTACTGGATTGAAGATTTAAACTTAAGACATGAAACTATAAAAGTAATAGAAGAAAGTGCAGGGCAAACTCTTGAAGGAATCGGCCTAGGCAAATACTTCATGAGGAGGACCCCTGAGGCACTTGAAGCAGTATCAAAAATACACTACTGGGACCTGATCAAACTAAAAAGCTTCTGCACAGCCAAGAACATAGTAAGTATAGCAAGCAGATAGCCTTCAGAATGGGAGAAAATATTCCTAGGGTGGCCTCTGACAAAGGTTTAATAACCAGAATCCGCAGAGAACTCCAATGTATTAGCAAGAAAACAACAAGTGATCCCATCTCAGGATGGGCAAAGGACTAGAAAAGAAACTTCTCTAAAGAAGACAGGCACATGACCTACAGACACATGAAAAAATGCTCACCGTCCTTTATCATCAGAGAAATGCAAATCAAACCTACTTTGAGATATCTCCTAACTCCAGTAAGATTAGTCCACATAACAAAATCCCAAAACCAGAGATGTTGGCATGGATGTGGAGAAAAGGGAACACTTCTACACTGCTGGTGGGAATGCACACTAATACATTCCTTTTGAAAGGATGTTTGGAGAATACTTAAGGGTTTAAAAATAGACCTGCCATTCAATCCTATAATTCCTTCACTAGGTATATACTCAGAAGACTAAAAATCACGTTATCACAAATACATCTGTACCAGAGTGTTCATTGCAGCCCAATTCATAATTACTAAGTCATGGAAGATGTCCAAGTGCACTTCGACCCACGAATGGATTAATAAATTGTGCTACATGTATACCATGGAATATTATGCAGCCTTAAAGATAGATGGAGGCTTCACCTCTTTCTTGTTTACTTGGATGGAGCTAGAACATATTCTTCTTAGCAAAGTATTTCAAGAATGGAAGAAAAAATACCCAATGTACTCAACCCTACTATGAATCTAATTTATAGCTTTCATATGAAGGCTATAACCCAATTGTAGCAGAAGTATATGGGGAAAGGGGCAAGGGAGGAGAGGGAAGGAGGGAATGTAATTGGTGGGGTCACACATATGGTGCATCTTAGAAGGGTACAGGTAAAACTTACTAAAAGCAGAATACAAATGTCTTCATACAATAACTTAGAAAATGTCATGAAGGCTATGTTAAACATTTTGATGAAAATATTTCAGATTGTATATGAAACCAGCACATTGTACCCCTTGATTGCACTAATGTATATAGCTATGATTTAATAATAATAAAAAAGAAAATTAAGTGTTCTACAGAAATGAGTGATAATCACAAAACCAGAATACATGACAACACCTGCTATACAAATAAAGTGTGATTAACAAAACCGTACTTTATCAAAATAAGAAGCTGCTCTAAAACTAAGAAATGCATAATAGTAAACCAATCTTGCTATTGTCCATTTCTTCTGGTTCATAAGGAATATTTATTTCAAAATAAACATTAGTTTGCATACACCCAAGGCTATTATTAAAAAAAAGGATAAACAGAAATAAAGATATTTTAGCTGCTAGAAAATCTAATCAAGAAAAAAAATCTATAGAATATAAATTTCTTAACACAATAATTAAGTAAATGAGGTGAAACCCTATATTAACTAATTTGACCTAAGCATTCCAAATTGTATATAAAATCAGTACATTGTACCCCATAAATGCATTAATGTATACATGATCTATGTATAAATGACTTAATAATAATAATAAAAATAAGATGATTGTAATAATCCTTTCGGGAAGGTACTTAGGTCTATGATTATTCTCTAAAAACTTGCTGGGTAGACCTGACCACTGCAGGTTTGAACACTGAATATAAAAGTTATATTTTCAGTTCTTACGATTGCTTGGCAATGTACTACCAATGGCATGTCACTTGTCTCCAATACTGATAACATCATCTTGTAATAAATACTATTAATTTAGTGGATGGCAAAACTGTAAGTCAGGGAGTTATATTACTTTTCTATGACAACAGATATGTCTAAACCCAGATTCAAAGTGATGTCTCTCTGATGCGAAAATCTATACACATTTTTACATCCAGCTACATCTTCTATTCCAGGCCCTTTTCCTCTCTATATACACAATCCACATGTAGCATCAATGTTTTTAATCTTAGCAAAACACGAACAATTGACTTTTCAATGTTGAAATATAAAAGCAACTATTTTTCTTTTATTACTTTTATTAACATAGATTCTACATTGTTTTATTTTTTACATAAAATGAAAAATTTTCAGCATCATTCCAAGATAGATATACATGTAAATTTAAATATAAATGAAAACATCCATACATATATGATATGTGGTATTTGTATGTATAGATATATATGATAGACACATATGTATATATGTGTATTTTTCAGGTATAATGTATATTAATACATATGCATATGCACATATGTCTATAGTTACATATAAGCATTATACATTGAAATATTACTTCATTGGTGTTTGTAGATATCTTTTAGATAAACAAAGGGGTTAAATCAAATTTTTATTTTGGTAAAATAAAATATGATATTCTGAACACTAATAGGAAGATGGGTTACAATTAAGTGAAATTATTTTATAGTTTTTCTTTGCATTTAAATACAGTGAATAAAAATGCAGTGAATATTCTGAAGTGCAATCAAAACACATTATATTCTTCAAAAATTTTAAAGTTATTTTTTAATCTGTCTTTAAGTGCTTTCTTTAAAAAATAAAGTCTCAATGTCTGAATACCTTAAATATTTCAGAAAGAATATATTTTAAGCAAGCACCCGCACCTACGCATGAGTCCTACAATAGCCTTTTCTAATCTTTATATTTCCATTGTCATTGAACCATAGGCTGTACTTCTAATGGTCTTCTTTTTAAATCCATTTTTTTCTAATATGTGTATGCTGGGGCCTCCCATTTATTGATTTAGTCAATAAATACTTATTGAGAGTTTGCTATACACAATCTGACACATAATTTATTATCTAAATCATGAAAGTTTTAAGAATGAAAGAAGGTGTTAGTAACAATCATGTCCTGTCAGTGACATCTGTCCTGGACACCTGGGAAATATGGACATTAGGTTTAACCATGTGTTAAGAAAAAGCCAGATAGGGTTTCTACTCTCATGAACTACTCAGTCTAGGGTAAACATTAAACCTCAAACAAGAAAATACATTTTTAGAAAAGATTACATGTTGAACTAAGTGTTATTAAGGAAATAAGCATGGGGTTGAATTGTAGAACAGGGTGAAGAGTGTGAGGAAGGGTGGGGTGATCAGATCATTCTTGTGGAAATTATATCTAAGCTGACATGTGAAGGATGAGGAAAATACTGGTGAATGAATGCAGAGATTAGGGTAGCAATCAGGATTAAACTCCTGGAAAAATTTTCTCAGGTACAGGAAATCAAACATGACAATGCCCGAGGTAAGATACTCTGAAGAACTGATAACCAGTTGGTCCTGAGTTTCAACAATTCCACTGGGATGGCATGCATTCCCAGGAGCAAGATTATGCCAGATCTTTAACGATGGGGCAAGGCATATACATTTTTATTTAACTGTAATATAGAATCTCTGCACAGTGAAGTAGCATAATTCTATTAAAGTGTAACACTCTGGCTGCTATACAGAACAAAATTTAAAAGATTATACTCAGGAACTGCAAAATGTCTATAGTTGTATTCCACAGTACCGATTATGAGGAAGAGCCAGAGAAGAATAATAGCAATGGACTAGAGAGAAATGGACTAACTCAGGACATGTTTTGAGTGGTAAAACTGATTAGACTATGAATCTACAACTTTGACCTCCTACATGCTTTAATTATTGGGCCAATATTTAAAATTGTCTTTTAAATATTGTTAGCATAGGTATTTTCTAGGTATATAAAACTCAACAAATTCATTACACTGAAGATAATCTCCTCAAAACTTTTTGGTCTCTAGTATTTTGTATCTCAGTAGCAATTTCATCCACAAATAAAGGCAGAAATCAGTATTAAATAAAAATAACCCCTTCTTCCCTTCCCTCCACTTACAACAGTCACTTGTCCCTCCCCACAAATATACAAACTGGCCATTGTATTCTCTAAATCTCTGAAATGGAGCCCTTTTCCATTTTCTCTATCCCTAGTACTACTGTCTTTTATCTGGTTAGTGGCAATTATGTCTTAGAAATACTACTTTCAAGAAAAGAAATGATGAAGTATTTATTCAGTTTCACATTCTCTCCAACTTTGCCCCAGACTGTATCCTACTGAATGGAAGGATTTGGGGTTAATTCTGCAGTTGAAAGAGAAAATTGCAATTTCTTTTCTCTCAAAAGGTCATGATAATTCTCTTGGTCTTTAATAAAAGAGTCCACAACTAGAGAAGTTTCCTTTCTTGATTTTTATTTTTGTTATATGTTAATTTAATACTTTCATTAAAATCACGTAGTTTAGAAGCTTGTTGTTACAGTGTCATATCACACTGGATTCTCTTCTCCATATTTTCTGAAACTACTGAACAACAGAATTACAGGTGAGCAAAAAAGGAAAAAAAAAATTTATGTTTGTTTATCTGGCAATCAGCTTTATATTTTTTTCACTCCTAAATAAGTAGATAATATATCTGGATGGCTAAGAGTTTAGGATAAAGTTTAGCTATATTTATGCTATTATGTTCAAACTATGTTTTGTGATAGAAACATAAAGAATTCTCAGAACATGTCATTAATTTATTTTATTTACTTTGTTGGAGCGTATATAAATGAATCATTTGTAAATAAATTATTTTTTATTACATTTGTAAATAAGATTTAAAGTTGTTCTATTTTGAGAAATACATACTTTTAGAGTCACCTTCTGTTTATAAAGAAATACATGTTAAAAGCAAAACTTTATACGAGATACTGTTTTCTGTAAAGTTTGGGGTTTTTTATTTTTATATTTTTAAATTTTTATTAAATCATAATTGTGTACATTAGTGCAGTCATGGGGCACAATGTGCTGACTTCATATACAATCTGAAATATTATCATCGAACTGTTTAACATAGGCTTCATGGCATTTTCATAATCACTATATGTAGACATTGGTATTCTACATTTAGTAAGTTTCACCTATACCCTTCTAAGATGCACCGTAGGTGTGATCCCACCAATTGCCCTCCCTCCAACCATCCTCCTCCCTCCCCTCCCCTCCCTTGCCCTTTTCCCCATATACTTGTGCTATAATTGGGTTTTAGCCTTCATATGAAAGCTATAAATTAGCTTCATATTAGGGGTGAATATATTGGATACTTTTCTTCCATTCTTGAGATACTTTGCTAAGAATATGTTCCAGCTCCATCCATGTAAACATGAAAAAGGTAAAGTATCCATCTTTCTTTAAGGGTGCATAATATTCCATGGTACACACATACCACAATTTATTAATCCACTCATGGGTTGATGGGCACTTGGGCTTCTTCCACGACTTAGTAATTATGTATTCAGCTGCAATAAACATTCTGCTACAGATATCTTTATTACTATGTGATTTTTGATCTTCTGGATATATACCTAGTAAAGAATTATAGTATTGAATGGCAGGTCTATTTTTAGATGTCTAAGTATTCTCCAAACATCCTTCCAAAAGAAATGTATTAGTTTGCATTCCCACCAGCAATGTAGAATGTAGAATGCTTTTCTCCACATCCACGCCAGCAACTCTGGCTTTGGGATTTTGCTATGTGGGCTAATCTTACTGGAGTTAGATGATATGTCAAAGTAGTTTTGATTTGCATTTCTCTCATGCTTAAGGATGGTAAGCATTTTGTTCATGTGTCTATAGGTCGTGCGCCTGTCTTCTTTAGAGAAGTTTCTCTTCAAGTCCTTTGCCCACCCTGAGATGGGATCACTTGTTCTTTTCTTGCAAATAAATTTGAGTTCTTTGTGGATTCTGGTTATTAAACCTTTCTCAGAGGCATAACCTGCAAATATTTTCTCCCATTCTGAGGGCTGTCTGCCTGCAACACTTACTGCGTTCTTAGCAGTGCAGAAGCTTTTTAGTTTGATCAGGTCACAGTAGTGTAATTTTGATACTGCTTCAATTGCCTGGGGAGTCCTCCTCATAAAAAATTCAACCAGGCTGATTCCTTCAAGAGTTTTCCCTGCACTTTCTTCTAGTATTTTTATATTTTCATGTCTTAAGTCTAGTATTTTTATAGTTTCATGTCATGTTCTTTGATCCAGTGAGAGTTTATCTTAGTTAACAGTGAAAGGTGTGGGTCAAGTTTCAATCTTCTACAGGTCACCAGCCAGTTCACCCAGTACCATTTGTTAAATAGGGATTCTTTTCCCCACTGAATGTTTTTAATTGGCTTGTCAAAGATCAAATAGCGGTGGTTCATCTCTTGGTTCTCTATTCTGTTTCATACATCTATCTCACTGTTTTTGTGCCAATATTATACTGTTTTGATCACTATCGATATATATTATAGTCTCAGTTATGGTAGCATGAATTCCTCCTGCTTTGTTTTTATTTCTGAGCAATGTCTTGGCTATTTGCGGATATTTCTGATTCCATATAAAACGTAGTATTATTTTTTCAAAGTGTTTAAAATATGACAATGGAGCTTTAATTGGAATTGCATTAAAATTGTATATTGCTTTGGATAGTATGGACATTTTAACAATGTAGGTTCTTCCCAGCCATGAGTATGGTATGTTTTTCCATTTGTTGACATGTGCAGTTATTTCTTTTCTTGGAGTTTCGTAGTTCTCTTTACAAAGAATTTCACATCCTTTGTTAGATAAACTCCCAAATATTTCATCTTCTTTGGTACTACTGTGAAAGGAATAGAGTCCCCAACTGTTTTTTCTGCTTGACTTTTATTGGTATATATAAAGGCTACAGATTTATGAGTGTTGATATTGTAACCTAAGACACTACTCTATTCCTTGATCACTTCTAAAACTTTCGTAGTAGACTCCCTGGTGTTTTCCAGATATACAATCATACCATCTGCAAAGAGTGAAAGTTTAATCTCTTCTGATCCTCTGTGGATACCTTTGATTGCCTTTTCTTCCCTAATTGCAATGGCTAAAACTTCCATTACAATGTTGAAGAGCAATAGAGACAATGGGCAACCTTGCCTGGTTCCTGATCTAAGTGGAAATGATTTCAATTTAACTCCTTTCAATACGATATTGGCTGTGGGTTTGCTGTAGATGGCCTCTATAAGTTTAATGTCCGTTCTATACCAATTTCCTTAAGTATTCTGATCATGAAGGGATGCTTATCAAAAGCTTTTCCTACATCAATTGAGAGAATCATATGGTCTTTATTTTTTAATTTCTTTATGCACTGATACATTATGGATTTATGTATATTGAACCAGCCTTGAGATCCTGAGATAAAGCCCACTTGGTCGTGGTGTATAATTTGTTTGATGTGTTTCTGTATTCTTTTTGTTAGGATCTTATTGAATATTTTTGCATCAATATTCATTAGTGATATTGGTCTATAGTTTTCTTTTCTTGTTGGGTCTTTTCCTGGTTTAGGGATCAAGGTGATATTTGCTTCATAGAATGTGTTGGATAGTATTCCATCTTTTTCTATATTTTGGAAAAGGTAGAGTAATATAGGTACTAGTTCCTCTTTAAAGGTTTGGTAGAATTCTGACGTGAAGCCATTTGTTCCCAGGCTTTTCTTTTTAGGAAGATTTTGTTTGGTTGATGCTATTTCCGAACTTGATATTGGCCTGTTCAACATTTCCACTTCATTCTGGCTAAGTCTAGGAAGGTGGCGTGCTTCCAAGTATTGGTCAATTTTGCAGTATCCCAGAGGTTCTAATAATTTGTGTCTTCATTGTTGTTTTGTTCCAAAAATTTGGTAATTTCCTTCTTAATCTTGTCTATGACCTATCTATCATTTAGCATAAGGTTGTTTAGCTTCCATGTTTTTGTTTGAGTATACAGATCCTGTTTTTGTTGAGTTCAACTTTTATTCCATGGTGTTCTGAGAAGAAGCAAGGAATAATTTCTATTCTTTTAAATTTGCTGAGGTTGGACTTGTGACCTAAGCTTTTATCAATTTTGGAGTATGTTCCATGGACTGATGGAAAGAATGTGTATTCAATTTTATTAGGATGAAATGTTCTGTAGATGTCTGTTAAATCCAGATGTTCAATGGTTAAGTTTAAATCTGAAATTTCTTTACTTAGCTTCTTATTGGAGGTCTATCCAACACTGCTAAAGGAGCATTAAATTCTCCAACTACTATGGAGTTGGAGGAAATCAAGTTGCTCATGTCTATTAGAGTTTTTCTTATAAATTGAGGTGCATTCTGGTTGGGTCCACAAATATTAATAATTGAAATCTCATCATATTGAGTAGTACCTTTAACAAATATGAAATGTCCGTCTTTATCCTTCCTTACTTTGGTTGGTTTAAAGCCTATTGTATCTGCAACAAGATTGCAACACCTGCTTTTTTCTGTTTTCCATTTGCCTGGAATATAGATGACCATCTTTTCACCTTGAGTCTATATTTATCTTTTAAGGTAAGAAGAAATTCTTGTATGCAGTAGATACCTGGCCTGAGTTTTTGTATCCAGTCAGCCAACCTATTCTTCTTTAGAGGACAATTTAATACATTCACATTAATTGAAAATATTGATACATCTTTGGAAAGTCTAGTGGACATTTTTAATCCTTTTGTCGCTGTGGAAGTTGAAATTTGATCAAAGGTTTCTGGATGAGTTTACTTTTGCATTGGAGGATTACGGTGGTCATTATGGAGAATAGGTCTGAGAATATCCTGGAGAGTTGGTTTAGTTACAGCAAATTTCTTCAACATGTGGATGTCATTAAAGTATTTAATGTCTCCAACATAAATGAAACTCAGTTTAGCTGGATATAGGAACCTGGGTTGAAAGTTATTTTGTTTTAAGAGATTAAAAATTGATAACCATTCTCTTCTAGGGTGAAAGGTTTGATCAGAGAGATCTGTAGTTATTCTAAAACTCTTCCCCCTGTAGGTTACAGATTTTTTGTGTCTGGCTGCTTTCAAAATTTTCTCCTTCATATTAACTTTAGTGAACTTAATTATGATGTGCCTGGAAGATGTCTTATTTGAGTTGAGTCGTGCTGGGGTTCTGAAACCATCTGCTATCTGAATTTCAGAATCTCTTGGCATGTCTGGAAAGATCTCTTTCATAATCTCATAAAGAAGAGACTTTGTGCCTTGTGACACCACTTCATCATTTTCAGGTATTCCTATAAGGCAAATAATGGTTTTCTTTGAGTAATCCCAGAGCTGTCTGAATGATCCATTTTTCCCTTCCATTTCTCTACCTCTTTGTCGGTTTGGGAGCATTCAATAGCTTTGTCTTCCATGTCAGAAGTCCTTTCTTCTGCTTGCTCCATTCTGTTGCTGAGGGATTTTACTGTGTTTCTCAGATCTCTGAGGGCTGCAACTTCTTGTCTCAATGTGTCAAAATCTTTTGTCATTTGGTCTTTGAATTCCTTGACTTCTTGAGACAATTTTTGAAATGCACTCAGAATTTCTAAATCCAACTTTTCCTATATTTTATTAATCTTTTTTGCGATCCAAATTCTGAATTCGATTTTTGACATCTCAGCCATCTGTTTATGCATAGGATCATCATTTGCATCTGCCAAATTGTTCCTTGGGGGGGGTTGATCTACTCTGGTTGTTCATGTTTCCAGAACTTTTCCGCTGATTCCACCCCATGATTATTTTACACCATTCAGCTGAATGAGCACATAAGGACAAGTTGGGTTGGGGTTTTTAGGATTGACCAGTCCTGTGCCTGAAAGCTGGGACTGGTGTCTGTACCTTTTCCCCCTAGAGTTTTGCCAATGACCCATACAGTGCTACTGTTTACCAACCTGGGGACATTCTTGGTGTGGTGGCATTAAGTGGCTCTGTCTTACCCTAGAGAATCAGTTCCTCTGGATTGAAGTCTGAGCTGTGGCGAAATACCAGTAGTTAATTCACCGCACCTCCCACAGGCAACAATTGGAAAAGGAAAACCAAAATTTCCCACTAACACATACCCAGGGTATCACTTTGGAAAGTCCTCAGGTTATTGGCCCAGTTGAAGAGGTCTCAATCAATTTTCCCAGCCAGCACTGGCCTCAAATGGAAGAGTTGAAAAGTCTCTGGCAACTAGATAGCAGGGGTCCGCTGGAAGGTCTAGTATAACTCACTCTTGTCCCCTGTGAGGTCAGGAGGG
>CAUYON010018347.1:0-21437 GCA_963573935.1 Arctocebus calabarensis
TTTTTTTTTTTTTTTTTGAGACAGAGCCTCAAGCTGTCACCCTGGGTAGAGTGCCGTGGCATTACAGCTCACAGCAACCTCCAGTTCCTGGGCTCAAGCGAGTCTCCTGCCTCTGCCTCCCAAGTAGCTGGGACTACAGGCACCCGCCACGACGCCCGGCTATTTTTGTTTGGGTTGCAGCCATCATTGTTTGTTGGCGGGCCCAGGCTGGATTCGAACCCGCCAGCTCAGGTTTACATGGCTGGCGCCTTAGCCCGCTGAGCCACAGGTGCCGAGCCTCTATTCTGGGATTTTATGACAGATTATTTATTAGAAATTATTCTCTTACTTTTGTGTTTCTTATGCCTGAGATTTGAAAGCGTGAGGTAATCATGGGTATGGGGACACTGCTTATTGGCGATAGTGTAGAAATTACATTTGTGGTGCTAGGGAATTTCCTTTAAGGACTGCTCAGTGGCATAAAAATCACTCTGTGTTGACATGAATTCACCTGAAAGTTCTCTAACTTTCTATTATTCATTTTTTTTTTAAATTTTGGATTAATAATGAGAGTACAGATGATCTGGCTACATCGTTTGTGTTTGTTAGGCAGAGTCTGGGTTGTAGTTGTACCCCTCCTTATTCATTATTTTTAAAAAATTCAACCAAAATATAAATTATATAATGTTAACATTATAATAAATCACACAGAGTCACACATATGCCAGAACTGAAATGCAAGGAAGGCCCTCATTCTCCTGTTAAAAAAATGACCAAAAAGTTTACACTTTTCATCTTCCATTAGCCGTTTGGGTTTTGGATGGCAAACGCAACACTTTGCCAAGCTATAAAATTCATAATGTGTAAGAGAAAGATCAAAACTAAAACGAGAGAGTTTATTTGTGCAAATATTTGCATAGTGCAAATATTCCTGTTGGACGGTCGGTCCTAGACTATTTCATTCCGGTGGGTTAAAGGAAAGTCTGAGCTTTAATTTATTTGTTTTCTATTTTTATGTTATGCTTTTCCACTTTTTAAAAGTCTTTGCAAATATTAGCAATTTGTAAAGCTACTATCTTCTCTGTAGGAAATAAATATCCTTCTCCATCTAAATCTGACTATTAGATTTTTAGGCTTGGGTCAGTTTTATACATTTCAAAGAATTATAATTTTTCCCCTAAAGTCTAAATATAAATATTATTAATAATTTTTGTTTCTGTTGTCATCACAGATTTATTTCTGAGGATAATGAGATTTAGAAGGGTCATTTGCACTTTGTGGCTGTCTCATAAATTATCTTTGGTCACTTCAGGGTCTTATATGACTATACTTTTTCCTTCTTTCATAGTCTTTCATAGATTATATATTATGAAGTTTACAGTCAAGTTCTCTGCTTAAATAGCCTTGAAATATCTAGAAGATGATCATCAAAATGGTAGGAAAGATGAGCTGATTATCTCACTGTTATTTATGTGAGTGACATTTTTATTATTTTGAATTATAATTATGTTTGAAAGAGTCCCAACACTGACTTTATTATGAATTAGCCTTTGGATATTCCATCTGATGTGGTTCGTGTGTGTGTGCTAGCACCCGTGAATAGGGTGCAGGGAAGGGTGGGCATACTTACTTTGCCCACAGTCCGGTATGATTTTCTTGAATACGATGTGAGTTTTTTGTTAAAGATCAAGAGCATAAGAGGTTCTATTTCTTCGATATTTTACCCTTATTCAAATCCAGCACTTTAAAAATATACAAAAATATTTCATCAAGATTCTTTATCAACATTTCATTCCAAGGAACATGGATGTGTTTTAGGTGTATAGTGAAATGTTTAGCTGCTGTTGTTCTTTCTTTGGGTTTTCCTCTCTCAGGGGAAGCAAACGCCATAAAATCGCATTTGCGTTATCTTCATTTTTGTGTATCCATCTATTTTTTTTCTCTCTTACGGAGCTATGACAACAGCAGACTGGAAAGGAGAAAGGAAAAAATAGAAAGGATGGAGAGTTGTTAGCATTAGCAATAAAAAGAGAGGAAAATATTGGTAGAGACATGAATGGCTGAAGAGGAGGAATCTCTTTTCTGCCTATTGGTATTTACAGCAGAAAATCTGTTTCTCATACCTTGCACCAGATCGCAAACCCAGCAGTATGAATGATGCTCACAGGGTAGCGTGCCCTTAGAGAGCAGAGGAAAGCAGACAGACTGTATCTTTCTAAACACAGGCCATCACCCCACTGCAGCCCCTTCTCTCTACCCAGGGGGAGCAGGGAGCTGAAGCTGATGCCCGTGTGCAGGATAGTTTGGGAATTCACCTCAAATATCATCACTGACTGTAACCTGCAAAGTTTTCTTTGGGTGGTACAACAGGAAAAAGCGAGGGCTTTGAAATCAGACTAACGTGAGTTTAACACCTCGGACAATTTCCTCAGACCTCTTGGAGCTGTAGTTTTCCAGAGTGTAAAATGGAAGTCCAAATACACACCAAATAAAAAAATAAATGAGATAATATTTACATGTTCCTTAGCACATAACTAGTGCATAATGGGAATTTATTACATACATATAGATTAGCCACAATGCCTGTTCTCTTTATGTTATACACCATCTCTTTGAAGTTACTTAAAAACCATTTGGCTAGATAAATAAGAAAAAAAAAATAGTGCATGGAAAAGAAGAAAAAGTCATACTTCATATCCCAGGATTTTTGCTAAATACCCCCTCTCCCACCACCAAAATCTTGGCAAGAGATTTTAACAGACCTCGCAAGCCCTGTCTAATTATTGTGTAGGGTCCTCGGGAAAGGGCAGGGAAAGTTGAATGAATTAGTACATGGCAGACAGTGGGGCACTCAGGGGTGCGGATGAACCACATTGAAGACTGCCCTTTAGATTGTGACTGTTGAGATAAAGACCAGAGTGACCTTTGCAGGTAACTAAGCCTAAAAAATCTCAAGGAGATTTGGTTTCCAGGTCAGTCACACTTAGTAAGCTTTCCTCACTTCTGGCCCCTTTATCCACTTCCACTGGGAAGTGTGGGGATGGCCCTGCCTCTTCAGCAAGAGAGATTCTACTTACAAGATAACTCTTGGGGCCCAGATGATATACTTTGAACTTCTGTACAATAATGAAGTAAATACCAGTCATCTGTGCTCCAGCTCAAACACGAACTGGGCACTGCACGTTATTTCTGCACTGATGTCAAGTTCTGCACCTTTTGAATGTGTGTGTTTGTTTTAAAAAGAGTAGTAAGCATTTAGCTTTAAACTGCATACCAGGAGAAAAGTTCTGGAAGGAGAATCACTCAGGACCCTTGTTTTGTCTTCATGTCATGACTTAAGTTTTACAAACTCAAAATGACTTCATTCACAATTTATGTACCCGAGTAACTTAGCCCTTTTTTTTTTTTTAATTCTTGCTACCCTACTCTGGATAAGCATTTATTTATTTTGTATTGATTTTGATTGTGCTTATGTGCACCAGTCTGGGCCGCTGGTGATGTGTCACTGACAAATCAGAAAGAACATCTAAGACAGAGAAAGAGGGAAAGGATGGGAATGCTGAGATGGGTCAGCCCAGTGGCCCCCAGTTTTTTGGCACCCGGGACCAGTTTTTCCATGAACCAGGGTGGGGTGAGGAGGATGGTTTCAGGATGATTCAAGCACATGACATTTATTGTGTACTTGATTTCTATTATTATTACGTTATAACATACAATTCACCATAATGCAGAATCATTGGGATCCTGAGCTTGTTCTCCTGAAACTACATGGTCCCACTTGGAGCCAATGGGAAGGTGGTGACAGATAAAGCTCTCCTTACTTGCCTGCCACTCACCTGCTGCCTTACAGCCTGGTTCCTGGCAGGCCACAGACTTGTACCCATCTGCAGCCAACAGGCCAGGGACCCCAAGGTTATCTAAACCTTCTTAGCTGATACATTTATGACATTGTTTTCTTTATTTGAGCTTTGCACTGTCCTTTTAGGAATCTTCCTATTAGTACATATCTTAATAAACCTAGGTTTATTTCGAACCTGGCAATGGTTCTGATTAGAGATGTTGCAAAATAACCATTCATCCCAACATGGCCCTAAAGACTCATAGTTTCCAAGATGAATCAGGGCAGATACTGGCGTAGACTGATGAACATTTTTAACCTTTCGCATGGGTGGGGGTGGGGAAGAAGAGGCACACTGCAAATTGGCACACACCCATTCTACCACCCTCAATTTTATTTCTGTGGCTTTTTCCATATTAAAGGAAGTTACTTTCAAAAGTATTAAGTTGTAAAGCATCTGTATCCATGCAGCCCCTGCTTCCAAGTTTTGAACTAGAAGGAAAAAAGCAGCCTGTTTTGCCCGAAGCCTCTTCAACCTAAAAGTAGTTTCCCAAAGATCAATCCTGCTCATGACCCGCCTAAATTTTAATCTCTGCGTAAGGGATTTCGTGTCCACTCAGGTCCCCAAAATAAGAAAGTTTAATTTCATGGTGAAAAAACAAAATTAAAATTTGAGGGAAAGACTTTTAGAAAACAGTTCCAAAGTCCTTAAAGTCTCAGGGGGCATGTTTAGAGTGGGCGGGGACAGGAAGTGCCCGGGAAGGTCCCACAGAAAGGGACCTTCTTCTCTTTCCTCAGAAGAGAGAGAGGACAAAGTCGTGAGCAAAGGACTCCTGTGGGAAGTAAGAAGGCTTGGAGAGAAGGAAGTTTCAAGGAGGTGACAGTGGTGACTGAAGGCACTTACATGGGATGCTTTCGTTTCCCATGAATGCACAAGTGAGGTGAAGTTCTTGGGGGAACTTTTTTCTTTACCTGCAAATGGGTAAATAATCTGGAGAACAGGCCGCAGGAAGAAAGGATAAAGGAACCCCAGTACCTAATCTGAGGGGTGATAATTAACATTTGAAATCTGCAGTTTGGGAAAGGAGGTAGTGTTTTAGAAAATCAGGCCTTCCCTCAGGGGAGAGTGAGTTGTTGTAGAGCCAGCAAACTTTCCCTTTTGGGATCAGAGGATAAAATGGTGGCTTCTGGGGATACTGCCTGTGTGTCTGGGGAAGAGGAACTCTTGCCCTGGTTCTCCAGTCCTAATTCTAGATCTGTGAACAAGTTAAAGTTTTAAGCACTCACTTCCTGACAAGTGTCAAGAAGTCCCCCACACTGAAATTTGGTTGTGAGTCTAATTTAGTCGCACCATTGATGACATCACATAGAGAAATTCCTCCTACCCAAATGAGTTGACAATGTTGACCGTCTTCCCAGAAGATAGGGTTTCCAACAGTTGGAAACATCTGAGTTGAGCAGTTTTCACAGAAGGTAGCTTTCCTTCAGCCTTGTCTCTCTCCTCAGGAGCCGCTTGGGCAAAGCAGGACCTTTCTCATTCTTGCAGGCTCTGACCCTCTAGCCACAAGTCCTTGGATGTGAACCCAGTCCTCTGGGACACTAAAGAAAACACATCTATTTTGGGTCTGAATGCTAAATCATTAACATGCAAAGAATTGGAGAAATTAAAAAAAAAAAGACTTTATCTAACTCAGTTGGATAAATTAGCCATGTTTTGATTAGGCTTGGGACTGTAGCTCTTTTAGTGATAATTTGTTTCTTTGTGAACCTCCTGTGCATGTAAAATCACATCCTGGACAGTATTCTGTCATACAATCAGGTAACTGTAATAAACAATATATTATATATTTTCAAATAGCTTGAACAGCTTCAGCTTCCACTTGGCCTATTCTGCCTTCCAGAGCAGGCCTGTGGCTACTTCACCAGGCAGGCTCATTGCAAGCTTATTGCAAGCTTCCTTGGGTGTCTATGGAAACCTGCTATAGCTGAACGTCTGCTTCTAGTTACTAGTAAATTTAATCCCATCACCAAAGGTGGAAAAGGGGTAGGAAAAGAGAAGCAACAAAAACCAAAGCATTTACACATTGTCATATAGTCCAGCTTAAAAAAGTCCTTTTCATTAACCAACCCTCTGAATAAAGAAGGAGAAAAAATGGAACTTTTTTTTTTTATATAAGTAGGCACATTTGCATCTTTTATCATGATTCATTTTCCTTTCATCGGTCCAATTACTGTTTTGGTTTTCATGATCAGGAAAATAACTAAGGGAAAGGAAATAAAACCTAATTATGGTAAAGACAGTCACAGTTACGAAGATGCTGTGAACTGATAAACTATTGATGATTTTTGACAGTGGACAAAAAGTGGGTGGTCCTTAAATTTTCAACCATAACATCAGGAGTACTTTTTCTTTTTTTCTTTTTTACTTTATTGCTGGAGGTTTCTTTCTTTCTTTCTTTCTTTCTTTTTTTTTTTTTTTTTTGGTAAGACAGAATTTATTCACCGAAAAGAATACAGAAAACACTAAGGCTCCTGGTAGAGGGAGAGAATTCTAGTGGGGAGAGAGAAGCTCTCTCCGTTTCTCTCCCGGTCTTTCCCCATCTCCTCCTTTAGGCCTTTAGTCTCAGGGTATATATAGGTGTATGGGTTCCTTGGCCAGGAAACTAATGAATACAGTCCCTTCCACCAGGGCAAGGTGAATTAATGTATCAACGAATGGATACAGTCCATTTATGGAATTGAGGCCTAGGAAATTCACAAGAAATTGACCTAGGCATAGGAGATGGGAGTTCCACATTTAGTCCTAAGTGTAAAGTGAAGGAGACACCAAGGCACAGGTGTCTCCTTGGCAGTTGTCCGGCCTTTTTGGCTATTGGAGCCTCCAGTGGGGGTTGGAGGTCCCCCTCCTTGCCTGTCATCCAGCCCGCTGGTTCTTCAGCTGGCTGCAGCAGCACTGACACCACCAAGGAGGAGGCGGCAGGTCCGCCAGCTCCACTGAGCTGGCTAGGGCGCCAAATGTCCTACATCAATTCTCCCTCTCCAAGTAGAAACTCCGACTGCCAATCTCTGCCACTTTTGCCTTCCTCAGGGTGTCCAGAAGTCTCACACTGTCTCCCTGTGTCCCCAAAGGGAAGTTTCTGGGCAGATCCCGCCTGCCAGAGATGCCTGAAGTACTCTCTCCCCAGGCCCAGTTGCAAGGAAGCTGTTACTCGGCTGCCATCTTGCTCCACCCTCCTAAATCTGAAATATTTTCATCCAGCTGTTCGACATAACCATCATGAAATTTTCTCATGTGAAAACATTTGTGTTCTGAACTTGCAATGGCTCTTCCCAGATAAGAGGAAACATTTACATTTATAGTCAGTGACTGCAGACTAAGAATGGGAGGTGGAGGCAGGGATGGGTGGGGGGGGACCAATGTCAGTGGTACCATAAGAGTAACAGTGATGAGCTTCCTCCAGTTGACGGCAGGAGGTGTAGGGGGAAGTTTTCACTTCAGTTTGCATGTGGTCTTTGCAGCTAGGATTCTAATTCCTTATTTGCCATTATGGAATATTTCTTTCATTTTTCTTTTTTTTTTTTAGGCAGAGCCTCAAGCTGTCACCCTGGATAGAGGGCTGTGGCATCACAGCTCACAGCAACCTCCTATTCCTGGGCTCAAGCGAGTCTCCTGCCTCTGCCTCCCAAGTAGCTGGGACTACAGGCACCCACCACAACACCAGGCCATTTTTTTGGTTGCAGCCGTCATTGTTGTTTGGCGGGTCCAGGCTGGATTCGAACCCACCAGCTCAGGTGTACGTGGCTGGCGCCTTAGCCCGTTGAGCCACAGGCACCGAGCCCATTATGGAATATTTCACTTTTGCTGCAGCCCACTTTGCTCATTGTTTCCTTTTATGTGTTAACATTTTTCCTCACTTGAAGTGAGCCCTCCTTTAGATTCCTAATTATTTGCCTTTTCTCTGCCTCTGAAATACAGCAAAGCAGACTGAGTTGGGCAAAATGGCCAGCAGACTGATCTGAGACAGATGGTACACAGTGGTCCTACAGGCAGCTGGCTGTATGGGCAGGTTGGATGAGGAAAGGCACCAACCCAAGGTCTTGCTAGAAGCCAATACTGGAGCAGTCACCTACACAACTTAGCAGAGGGACCCAGAGAGTGTTCCTGAAGCCTCAGAGATGTTCGTAGCTCTGAGCATGTTGGGCTGGCTGTCTCTTTCTGGCAGTTGTTGTATGATTTGCTTTTCACCCAGAGTAGCCACCCATTCAGAGATGGTATCTGAAGTTAGAGGAGCCGACATGCATGTCTGTTTTGAGAGCATATTATTTGGTCAAAGACATCTTCCTGTCTTCAGTTAAACCCAGTTTCCTGAGAAATAACAAAATAGTGAGAACAATTTGAGCACTCATGAAAGGATTAAATCAGCAGACTTTTGTGGTTTCTACCTCATGAGTTATGTTAACTACGTGGTATAGGATGGGTAGGGGGCAGGAACTGGACAGTTTTGGGTTGGAGTGAGTGGAGGTAGAAAAAATGGGGTTGTGACCACATAGAATGGAGCCCTTTTGCCTCAGAGACTGAAGACCGTGTTCATACTCTGGCCCACAAGTAGTCCTGAGACTCAGTGCAGACGAGTATATTAAAACCCAGCTATATTCTCTAGTCCTGCGGTAGTAGCTTGAATCAAGCCCTGTTTCAGTTCCCTAATCATTTGCCTTTGGGCTTGCTCAGTGTGTGGCTATGAACAGCTTGCATAATCAGCCCAGGTTTTTGGGCATTTGGATGGTTTCTAGTTCACTAACATAAGCAGTGTTGCAGTGAAATTCATGAAAGCGTTTTATACTTGCTTGGTTGCATCCTTTAGATAAATTCCTAGAAATATGATTTGCTCGGTCAAAGCTTTTGCCAAACTGCCTCCAGGGTGACTTATTTTCTTAGGATTCTGGGTTCAATTTAGATCATTTAAATATAAAATCTGGAACAGCAATTCTCATCTCCCAATTTGTATGTTGTTTTTTTTTTTTTTCCTACAGTTAAAGAGAAAAGAACCTCACATCAACTCATATCTCAGTAGGGTCTATTTTTTATAAAATTATATGCAGAGACATGGCAGAAAACACATAATACCATTTATAAGAAGCCTCAGTAACTGATATCAGTCAGTAGTTTTCAGAGTTTGAAGCTTCTCTGTACCTTTGGTTGGTGTCACTGAAAACTCAATGGAGGATAATAATTGGGCAGAACACAGTCTGTGAGTAAAAGGGTCAAGCAGTTATTCCATCTGTTAAAAAGTAATCAGCCGGCTCAGAGTCTGTGGCTCAATGGGCTAAGGAGCCAGCCATGTACACCTGAGCTGGCGGGTTCGAATCCAGCCCGGGCCCGCCAAACAACAATGATGGCTGCAACCAAAAAATGGCCGGGCGTTGTGGTGGGCGCCTGTGGTCCCAGCTACTTGGGAGGTGGAGGCAGGAGACTCGCTTGAGCCCAGGAATTGGAGGTTGCTGTGAGCTGTGATGCCACAGCACTCTATCCAGGGTGACAGCTTGAGGCTCTGTCTCAATAAATAAATAAATAAATGTAAGAACTCAAGATCTGAAGAAGGGAAATGACTTGCACAGAATCACGAAAAGTTAGTGATGGAACTGAGGTTGAACACAGGTTTGTATCCTATCTTCTCTTTGAGTGACTTGTGGGCTCAGAATTACTGAAACTCCAGCGTGGCATGCCTCCAACTTTGGACGTTTTCCTATGAGAAAATGTAAAGCATATCAGGGAGACAAAATTTCATCTCCACAATATCTCCTATGGTCAAACCTACCGCCTGCTAAGAAACCAGGTCGATTCTAAGATGCCAGGTTCACATAGAAAGATGTTCAGGGTGAAGACCTCACAGGGACCGATCATTAAGGCTGCCAAGCCTACTACTACTGGAATGCAGACAGCAGATTGGAGCCCCCCAACTTATCCGGGGAGGTCTCCCTCCCAGATGACCATGAAGCATAGGAGACTGAATAATGGTCCCCACAGAAACACCAGTGAATAAATGGAGGCTAGTCACGGAAGAATATAATCCTGTAGTAATGAAGAAAGGCCTCATAGTGGGCCTCGATGTGTGGACTGTTAAACAATTGAACCAAAATGAACCAGACAGCTTGTTAAAATGCAGACTCTTGGCCAGGCACCCAGGACTCATGCCTGTAATTGTAGCATTCTGGGAGGCCGAGGCAGGTGGATTGTTTGAGCTCAGGAGTTCGAGACCAGCCTGAGCAACAGTGAGATCCCATCTCCACTAAAAATAGAAAAATAAGCTGGGCGTTATGGTGGGCACCTATAGTGTCAGCTACTCAGTAGGCTGAGGCAAGAGGATCACTTGAGCCCAAGAGTTTGAGGTTGCTGTGAGCTACGAAGCCATGGCACGCTACTCAGGATGACAGAGTGAGACTCAGTCTCAAACAACAACAACAAAAAAGCAAACTCCTGGGTTTGCCCCGAATCCAGGCAATCTGATCATCTAGGGATGAGTCCCTGGACTCTTAACAGCCTCCCCAGGTGATGGCTGCCAACTCTAGTTAGAGAACCGGTAGCCGAATTCCTATACTACGGCACATTCCCCCGCATGACACACTCTAGCCCGCTCTGGTCTCTCCTCTGCACGACACTGCTGTGTGTGCGACGCTTCACATTGCCGACTGTGCCCTGCGCGACACGACACTCTGCTATACACGCCACACTACACTGCAGACTACTGCGTATACACAACACTGCTGTACGTGCCACCCCTGTCACTGCGCTGTACAACACGCCGCCTCAGACCACGCTGTGCACTGCACCGCTTTGTATGTGTGGCACTAGACTGCACTATATGACACGACTCGACACGCAGCAATATCACGCCGCCCTCCACCACACCATGCTGCACTGCTAACCCCCTGCTGCATTTCTCTACTTTATTTTTATTTACTTTTATTTTTATATTTTTTGAGACAGAGTCTCAAGCTGTTGCCCTGGGTAGAGTGCCGTGGCATCATAGCTCAGAGCAACCTTCAACTCTTGGGCTCGAGCAATCCTCTTGCCTCCGTTTTTCTATTTTTACTAGAAACAGGGTCTTGCTTTTGCTCAGGCTGGTCTTGAACCCGTGAGCGCAGGCACTCCACCTGCCTTGGCCTCCCAAAGAGTTAGGATTCTGGCCTCTCTACTTTCTTAATGATCTATTTTTTTTTAATTCTCAAGAGTATTTTATTTCTTAATTTTTAAAAACTTGGCTTAATTTCCATACAGCAAAATTCCCTTCTTGTGGTATGTAGTTCCATGAGTTCCAGTGATGTAACACCCCACAACTCAGGTACAGCTCCAGCTCCGCACACGTCCCTTCAAGCTCTCTCCTTCTCAGCACTCCCTCCACCAGCGGTTCTCAGCCTGTGGGTCGCGACGCACAGGAAAGTGTATTAAAGGGTCGCAGCATTAGGAAGGTTGAGCACCACTGCCCTACACGCTTGTTCTGGGAACACTGATCTGTTCCCCAGCCCTGTAGTTGTAGCTTTTCCAGAATGTCATAGGAATGGAATCGTTCGGCGTAACTGTTTAAGTCTGGCTCCTTTCACTTAGCACAAAGCGTTTGAGAGGCATGTTGCTGCATGTAACAGGGTCCTGCTTCTTTTTATTGCTGACATTGTACCATAGGGTCGTATCGGAGTTGTTTATCTTCTCCCCAAATGAGGGACATTTGGGTTGTTTGGGGGGTTGGTGGCAAACTCAATGATCCTTTCCCCAGAAGAACAATACATAGCACCTGTGTGAGAAGAGAGGCAGGTGGCAGGCCAACGACAATGGCTCACATATGGCTCCTGCCAACGGGTCAACCTGTGGCACAGCTCAGGTTCAACCACAGAGGACAGATAAACCTTCTGGTTTTCCAAAATCATAAACATGACAGGCTCTCTCACAAATGAAACAAAGGGCTCTTGGGACATCAGGCCCCAGAGTCACTCCGAAACAATATGAGGGACCCTCTCTGTCCTACTGGGTGGTAGGTCCCACAAGGCAGCCATCAAATGCCATCATCCCTCTTCACTGCCCAGCTGGGCCTATTATTACATCAGATCCCCCAACAAGCCCAAGGGGAAAGAAAGGCAGATTTTGATTTTTGAAAAATCAGGTTGCTGAAGCTCAAGGAAACTGGTACTTGTTCAAAAGTCCACAAATTCCTTTGGCTGATGAGAAACTGACACTCTTCCCAGTCTCAACCCAGTGCTGTCTGGCTTTGAAGCTTTGACACTACGGAAGATGGGCAGTGATGGGGTGGGCAGAGCGAGAACACAGCCAGGTTTCGCTCCTGGGTCTGCTTGCTGGCTCTTGGTCTCAGCCTTCTCATTTGTGAGACGGGGAACGATGCGGCCTTCCTAGAGTGTGGCAAAGATGAAGGGGGGCAGAGGAGCTGACCATGCTGGGTGGCAAAGCATAGGAGGCCCCCGCAAACGGCAGGCCTTCTTCCTCACTTGCTTTACTCAGAGCAACTGTGGACCGTCCACACCTCTGATGGGTGGGGCAGCTGCACGGAATTCCTGACGCTTAATTTCTTTCTGGCAGGGATGGGGTGAAACCCAGGGGTTACCATGGGGGCCTGGAAGCTGGCACAGCTGGGGATCGTTAGGAACTAATGCGAGGCCTGGGAGGAGGCCCAGGCAGCTGCTGCAAGGAGGGGTGCTGAGGGTGTCTCCGGCAGAGAGAACTTGGGCTGAGAACTTTGTTTTTCGTATTTCTGAACTCCAGAGAGGAGTTCCTAGGTCTGAACTTGGTTTTTACACCTGGGTGCGGGAGGTTCCCACAGTGGATGCCTTCCCACTTCTTGTGGGGCGAGGTTGCTATTGATGTTGGGCCAAGGTGTTCAGAAAACGGGATCTTCCAAACGGGGACTTTGTGGTTTGGCCACCCTGAGCTGTGTCTCCACAAGCATAGCTGGGAGTGGGGACAGCTGCGCTGGGTGCTTGAGGGAGGGTAGGCGGTGCCTTTCCTCAGCCACCCATCCCCTCCCCCTCCAAGCAATATTCCTGCCCTCCAGGTGCCTCTGTAGTGGCCTCAGACTCTGCTGAGAGAAAGCAGCTGTGTGAGGACCATCTGAGCTCCGAGGGGGGTCAGTGTGCCAGGGGCGCTCTGGAAAGCCAGATAGGTTGGAGAAGAGGTGGAAGAGAGTCAGGTCCACCTCCTCTGGGAAGCCTTCCCTGCCCCCCAGCCCGTGGTAGGTGCCTCCGCCCTGTCCCCTCAGCCCTGGGTCCCCTGGCCATGCAGCAGCCATGACACTCCATCAGCCATCGCAGCTGCCCTGTTGCTGGCTGTGCCCGCACTCTGACTGCCACGCGAACCTGTGGCCCATGCCCCAACATGGTGGACTGACTCGGTCTGCAGGAAGGAAGGAAATCTGGAGGCATGTCCAAGAACGACCTGGAGGGACTTTGGACGGGAACCCGACCGCGTGGCAACTTTGTCATGGCAGACAGGCCCTCGCAGAAGAGTGGCAAGTTCAGAGCTCTCGCTGCTGCCTTTGAGCTCCCCAGGAGCAGTGAGCACTAGTTTAATTGCAGGTGCATGGAGCATTCCTCTCCGCCCCGCTGCAGGTGCCAGGGGCCCCATCCTAGCTCTGAGCCCCCTCTGGGTAGGCTCATGCATGCAAACGGCAGGCCAGGCAAGCCTGTGCCCCAGCGCGTAGCTGAGAGTGCTCACGACAAGAGAAATCAAATTCAGTACTGGCTGATACAAAAGGAGGTCGCAGAGGAACAAAAGCTTTTTTTTTTTTTTTTAGAGACAGAGTTTCATGTTGTCACCCTGGGTAGAGTGCTGTGGTGTCACAAATCACAGCAACGTCAAACTCTTGGGCTTAGGCGATTCTCTTGCCTCAGCCTCCCGAGTAGCTGGGACTACAGGCGCCCGACACAACGCCTGGCTATTTTTTAATTGCAGTTTGGCTGGGGCCGGGTTTGAACCCACCACCTTGGCATATGGGGCCAGCACCCTACTCCTTTGAGCCACAGGCGCCTTCCGAGGTAGGAGAGCTTATGGAGCTTGTGCCTCATGGTCTGTGGGCAAGGTGGTCCTCAGACCACTGGTGATGATAATGGAGGGTCAGAAGAGCTAGGACAGGGTGAGTGAGCAACAGGTCGCTCAATGGGCAAAGTCGATGACCCCTCTGCACCCCATTGTCAAGTTGCACATACCCACTCTCTTCCACTTGATTGGTGTGGCTCGCTGCGTCCTCACCATCCCCCCAGCAGGCTGACTTCTAAGCACCCTGATGTGGGGGGCAGACGGGAGTATGTCCAGGAGCCCGGCTTAGCTGTCCCTTCAGTTGACCTGCAGGAGCTTTGATTTCCACTTATTCACTTGTGGACGTTTTTGCCCAGCCTCATTGCCCAAGAGGATTGATTACACGTTCCCCTGTGGTGTGTGTTCTGGGATCTGCCCAGTGCTTGGCATTCTTGGCCACCAGGGCTCCTGGCTGCCAGTGCATGCTAGAGTCAGGGCCTGGGGTGCGAAGTAGGGATAGGGGGCAGAATAACCCACCAGGCTGGTTATGTCTCCCTCTCTTCCCCCTCCCCTCACTTCTGGCTCCTTGGCCTCCTGCTGGGGCTGCCCTGTGAGCTCTTTCTTCCCCTCTGCACTGAGCAAGCAGAGGGGACAAGTGTCGTCATGTTACAGCCAGGCCGGAGAGAGGAATCCTGGGCCCTGGCTATTTCCGGAGCTAAAATTGAAGTGTCTGGTTTGTTTCTTCGGCACTTAATTAGACTCCAGCTCTTCACGGGGCTGCCTCCTTCCCGCCCTGACCAGTGGGTTTGCAGGCTGACGCCATGTGCCCGGCGGGAGGGCTGGGGGCTGGAGTATTTTTACACATGGGAGGCTGTGGAGAGCAAAACTGCTTGGCCTTCCGCCAGTTAGACTAAGTCAGTTGGAGGAGGGAGGGAGCAGGAAAGCTGTTATATCATCCTTCCTTCTCTGAACTACATCATAAATCTGCTAAGTACGGGGAACAGACGGTGGGGCTGCACAGGGAGGCTGAAGTGGGGGCCGGATACTGCCACCCTCAGAGCCTGGCTCAGGTGGGGACTACCCTGAAGGTGGGGGCAGAGGGACCTCACCCAGGGCTGGAGGCCAGGCACATGGGGTCGGGGGTGAGGGGGTGTTCAGAGTTGCCTAGGTCGGGTTGGCATGGCCTGACTTTGCAAATCCCCATCATACATACAGTTTTTAGGGCTGGAAGGGATTTCAGAGACACTTTAAGGAGGGTTTTGAGGACAAAAGAGGGAAAATAAATTACCCAAAGCCACACAGCTAATGAGAACCAGAAGCTGGGACGGGCTCTTTTGCCTTGCCCATTGGCCATCTAACCGGGTCTCCCGTTCTTATCACTGTCTCTCAGCTTTCATGGGGACCCAAGCCTTTCATTCCATGGTGAAGATGAGGTATAAAATGCCAATGCCCGTGGGTAAAATGACACATTAATTCAGTTCACACCAAGAGCTAAATTATTGACATTTGATACTCTTCTGAGTAGAGATTTGGTGAGCAGGAGACGCCTGTGCTCCAGGGAGGAGCACTTCTGACCATCAGGGTGGAGAGGCACCATTGACTTCATCATCTAAGGCCATGCTGCAGGGAGTAGGTGGGCAAAGTGGAGACCCATGACATTCTGAAATAGAACCAGCTCCCTCTCAGGGGGCAGTGAAAATAGGACACCTGATGACTAATGACCACTCATATTCACAAATTTTGCAACATTTCTCCAAAAAGATATAGATACCAGCTTTAGGAGCACTATAACTGCTGGATTAACTGAGGCCCACCCATGCAGCCATGAAACCAAGGAACCTCTCATGTTCCCTTCTCTTCCTTTTTCCTCCCTTAACTCTCCCAAGGCTGCCTCTCAAATGTGCAAACCAATAGGTGTGAACCCTGTAAGACCTTTGTTCAGACTCCAGAACCCTGAATTAAGTTAAATGATAGCCATAGCCAGTATTTTGCTTTTATTTTTTGTCAAGCACTTCACTATTATTATCTCTTATCATCTTGAAAACTATTATTATCATCATCCCTGTTTCACAATTAGGAGACTGAGGCTGAGAAAGGTTAAGTGATTTGGCCAAGGTCACCCAGGTGTCAGGTCCAAGATTTGAACCAAGGCAGACATAGAGCCTATGTTTCAATCACTCCATACTGCTTCCACTGGTGGAAGCAAAATTGTTTGGAGTATAGAGGGAGCTGAATCGAATTCTGTCCAATAGCAAGAATGAAGTACACACTGTTTATTGTGTAAGCGGGAGGAGAGTGTGGCTCAGAGTTGGAGTGGGATTTTCTTGTTCTATGACCTAAAGCATTTTATCCCTGCTTTTCTGGGCAAATAGCCTAAATTTCCCCTTCATTTCTCTTTGTCAGGGTCTGAGGCCACCAATACCATATCATCCCCATTCCATTCTTGTTTCATATTTGTCACTCAACTCATTTCTATGGTCCAAAGCTAATTATTTGATAACTGCTGAATGCAAATCAAAGTGATTTTTGATACCCAGGGACAGTTACATAAACTCTTTGTTGTCTCCTTTTCTCTTCCTCTTCATTCTCCTGTTATTTCTTCTCTGCTACTTACTTTAGACATTTTATCACCTCCACTAGGCAGCTCACAGTGGAAGGAAAAGCATGCTCATCATTAGTCTTATGCTGTCCACTAATTTTGCTAGTAGTTCCCACTGGAAAAAGACTAATGGGGTAGTAGTTTGAAGCTTGGAGATTATCTTTTTGCCTGTCAGAGTTTCCTATGACTGAGAGTCTAGATAATGTCCAAACTTTTTTTGGTTGGGCCTTAGCTTTGTTTGTTGAATTATATGCCATTTTCACCCATGACCCACCTTTGGTCAAATTGTGACTGATGAAGATGGACAGCACTAGACTCTCATTACCTCCCATTAAATGAATTAACGCATGTGAAGTGTGAGGACATTGCTCAGCCCAGAGCAAGCTCTCAATAATTGTTCAATATCAAACAAATTATTGATATTTAAAAGATATTGCTTGAAAAATAATACTCAACATCCAGGGCATAAATTGCTTTTGTTATCCTGAGATTTTTCATTTTAGCAACTAGGACTGAGTTTTAAAGCAAAGGTTACTAAAGGGCAGAAACTAAGAATCATGACATAGAGACATACTAGTTAACACCTCAGGGGGAGTTCAATCCTCCATATGAGAACAACTAGAAAACCCAGGTTTACAGAAGTAAGAAAAATCTATTTGGAAGCACCAGAGAGCAACTAAGACAGGCTCTAAGGAGCTAGGGAGAAGGGAAACACAGAGAGGTGAATAGTTTGACAACTGCAGCTACTTTCCCCATGAGGCATTCACCATAAGAAGAACTCTTGGCAGTCTTACAGGGATGAGGAGACAAATATTGGAAACCAAAGATTGTCAAAGGAGATGAGTCCTAGTAACATACCAGTCTTCTGGCTGGGAAATTTGAAGGGCTATACACAGGTAGTAAAGCTAGTCTGGAAATAGACTAGCACTCACAGAGACTGAAACACAAATCTGAATCTTTTCAGTTTTGGATTAGATTAAGGAGCTATTCTTATGGCTAACTGCCTGCCAGAAACAAAAGTAAATCTATCCTGAAGGAAGATATTTTCTAGAACCTCAAATTATCACTGTAATTTTTCACACATTGTCTCTGGTAATAAATTTTTTTAAATTACCAGGCATCAACCGAAAAATGGCCAGGTGTTGTGGCGGGCGCCTGTAGTCCCAGCTACTTGGGAGGCAGAGGCAAGAGACTGGCTTAAGCCCAGGAATTGGAGGTTGCTGTGAGCTGTGATGCCACAGGACTCTATCCAAGGTGACAGCTTGAGGCTCTGTCTAAAAAAAAAAAAAAAAAAAATTACCAGGCATACTAGGAGATAGGACCAAATGATAGAAAGCCAAGAGAAAAAGCTGTTATAATTTATAGAGATAGGTAGGATTTATTTTAAGAAAAATCAATAATAACAAAAAAAGAAGAATCAAATACCAGAAAAATTCTAGAATTGAAATTAAGAATTTGATAGAAGGATCTAAAAGCAGATTAGACAAAACTGAAGAAAATATTTGTGAACTTGAACATAGTTTCAGAAGAAAATATTCAGACTTCACAACAATTACATGATATAAAACAAAACTAGGAAATGCAGAAGAAGGCCTAAGACGTATAGGGGACCCAGTGAAAACATTTGTGTACTGGAGTACTGGAAGGAAAGAAGAGACAATATAGCATCAACAATATTTGAAGAGAAAAGAACTAAAGATTTATTTGTTTGTTTTATTTTATGTGTTTCTGAGATGTAATTTCACTTTGTCACCTTGGTAGAGTGCAGGACGTCATAGCTCACAGTAATCTCAAACTCTTGGGCTCAAGAGATCCTCTTGCCTCAACCTTCCCAGTAGCTGGGACTACAGGTGCCCACCACAATGCTTGGCTATTTTTAGAAATGGGATCTCACTCTTGCTCAGATTGGTTTTCAACTCCTGAGCTCAAGCAATCCACCCACCTTGGCCTCCCAGAGTACTACCGATTACAAGCATGAGTCACCTCATCCAGCCATAACTAAAGATTTAAAGACTGACAAAAGACATAAAGCCAAAGTGCTATAGACTCCAAACAGGTGACTAATAAAAAAACAACTCACAATTAGGCACAACATATTACAGTAGCTGAAAAAAAAATTTACAAAAGCAGCAAGTATAAAACAAAACAAAACAAAAAACTCATTATGTGCAGAGACATAACATGCTGCTAATTTTTCAACAAAAGCAATGGAAACCCATTGCTTCATTGGAGAACAATGAAATGACAACTTTAAAAGTCTTTGAACCCCCCCACAGCTGCTAACCAAAAATTCTATACCCAAAACAAATATCATTCAAAAATGAAAGTGAAATAAAGATATTTCCAGTCTGACAACAATTGAGACAATTCACAATTAGCTGACAGACACCAAAGGAAAAACTAACCAGTTTTCTAAGTAGAAGAGGAGGAATTCCAGAAGGAGATGCAGAAAGGAATGCAGAGCATTGTAAGGGGTAAACATGTGGGGAATTTTAAATTAATATTGACTGCATAAAATAATAACATCTTGAGAGGGTTAGAATATATGTAGAATTAAAATACACAACAACAATACACAAAAGATAAGAAAGGGGAAGATGGAATTTAAGTATTCCAATGTCCTAAATATTGTCCAGAAATGGGAAAAAGTACAAATTTATATTGGATTTTAAGAAGTCAAGGATACATGTTGTAATTTGGGGGTCTAGAAGCAGGTACAGTATTTAATTCCACAAAAAGAGGAGTCTTGTGCTCACTTTAGAAGGTAGTTTTGATCTGTCTCCTTGCCTCTTTCAGAAATTTATTTCTTACAAGGTGATTTTCAATCAACATAAAAAAGATTAAAAGATTTTCAGCAAGAATTAACTTAGAGATCTCATTATCTCAAGTGATGACACAAGATTAAAATAATAGGGTTCTTTTTTTTTCTAAGTTTTGGATAAATTCCTGGGTGTGAAACTAATAATTGACGATGAAAGGGAAGCTTGGATGCCTGAGTATGGCTCCAGCCTTTAAAGTTGACCTGCCTTTGGATAACCATGTGCTTCTACTATGAGTATCTGACTCAAATAGCCATCCTTGGGTGATTAAGAATAAGCAGACTCAAAGCCTGGTTCAAAAACATAGGCTTTTTAGCTACTAGGATGAAGCCTCTGTGGATCCAAGCTTCGGCCTCACTACTATTAAATTAATGATACTGTTAGAGACCATGTATTTGCATCTGGGAGCAGTCAAGGTCATAAAATGTCACATGATTTTAGAGTTGGTGACCTGGTTGTCCCTGGCTTTATTTCCAGGTCTGTGCCTGACCAGCTGGGAGACACTGGGCCTTGGGCATGCCACCCAGCATATCTAAGTCTTGTCCATGAATGGGGATGCAAAGTCCATCTCTGCAGCTTTGTTTTGGGAGTTGAATGAGGAGTGGTATGAAAGGACTTGTTTGTGTGCAACGCACTGTTCATACATGAGGTGTTGCTATTAGGTTTATCTTCAAAGGAAAAAATAGTGCTCAGGTTACCACGTTCACTGTCAGAAATATTTGTCTAGTGCAACAAGATGTTCTGTAATAGAATGGTTTTGTGGTCAAAAACTTCAGTAATCTCTGAATACCCTTCCGCCTTTGGAGGTGTCTAGTGCTCACTATTCTCCTCCAATCCCCAAAAGTGTAAGCACTCATTAGAAGTCCTGCAGTGAACAAATCAGCGAAAGTATGCTTCCTCAACATTCTCCAACCTAACTTGAGTGATGACCCCTCTGTGGGTCACCCCATATCTCTACACACATGCACCCCGTGTGGTCTTGTCCCTGACTCCCCAGCCAGTATTTGTGGTCTGGCCTACTCCTGGGAGGTTTGAGTCTATCCACCCAACTGCTCCCTCTTGGATGTCTCAGTACATCTTAAACTCAATCTGCCCCAAATTGGTATCTACCACCCCAAACCCAGATCTTTTTCAGGGTTCCTGAACTTGACGAGCGGTCCCAGCATGCTTCTAATCCCATGAGTCTAAAATCTTGACACCTCTCTCTCCTTCATCCCTCACGTCCCCCCACATTCAGTCTATCAGTTTCCTGCGCAATTTCTGTCCTATGTTTTAAGCCTCTTCTATTCTCTCTCAGAATAGAAGAGGCTTAAAAGGCCACAACAAGCTCTCACCTGGACCGTTCAGGCCATAACAAGCTCTCACCTGGACCATTGCAAGAGCTCCCTGATCACTCCCCCGGCTCGCTCTCTTGTCCCTTTACACCACCTTCCATGAAGGAAAACGATAAGCCTTCAGAATACAAGTCTAACTCCTGGCTGACACATTTTAATGATTTCTCCTTGCCTTATGTTCTTGGTGCCCCAGTCTTTTATCTAATTCTTCAGCGATTCCCAACCACAGGGCCTTTTCTTATGCCCTTCCCAACGTCTAGGACATTTTCACCCTGCCCCACTCTGCCCCCTTTGCCTGATTCACTCTTGCTTCTGCTTTTAATCTCACCCCAATTCCACTTTTTCAGAACAGCTGTCCCCAGACTTAGGAACCGGCACCCCCACTGTACCATGGGCTTCACTTCATGAGGGTGGGACCTGGCCTGTTTTACTCAATATTGCCTATCAGAATGCTCCACAGATATTTTTAGTTGTAGGCTCGGCGCCTGTGGCTCAGCGGGCTAAGGCGCCAGCCACGTACACCTGAGCTGGTGGGTTCGAATCCAGCCCGGGCCCGCCAAACAACAATGACGGCTGCAACCAAAAAATGGCCGGGCGTTGTGGTGGGTGCCTGTAGTCCCAGCTACTTGGGAGGTGGAGGCAGGAGACTTGCTTAAGCCCAGGAGTTGGAGGTTGCTGTGAGCTGTGATGGCACAGCACTCTATCCAGGGTAACAGCTTGAGTCTCTGTCTCAAAAAAAAAAGATTTCTAGGACTATAAATTATTTTTTAAATGTGCTTTGATTTTCTGTTGCTATTAAACACCATAAAAAAGGAAATTACGAAGTAAAATTTTTTTATTAAATCATAGCTGT
>CAUYON010018350.1:0-23537 GCA_963573935.1 Arctocebus calabarensis
TATCTCAAGAATGGAAGAAAAAGTATCCAATGTATACAGCCCTAATATGAAGCAAATTTATATCTTTCAGGTGAAGGCTACAACCCAATTATTGCACAAAAGGATGGGGAAAGGGGAGAGGGAGGGAAGGGGAGGGAGAGGGTGAGAACACACTTGAGGTGCATCTTTGAAGGGTCAGGAGAAAACTACTAAATGCAGAACACAAATGATTTCACACAGTAATGAGAAAATCTCATGAATGTTATGTCAAACAGACAGATGAAAGTATCTCAGATTGTATGTGATGCCCGCACACTGTACCCCATGATTGAACTAATGTACACAGCTATGATGCAATAAAAAAAAAAAAAAGAGTGTAAAAAATAGTTTCCTTTCCCCACCACTCTTTCACTCCTTCCCAGCAGGACATGCTTGTCATTTTGGAGTGTCCCCTTCTCAGTATTTCTCAGCCCTTAGGGAGGAGAGTAGGGCACTTCTATGGTCCATGCAGGAATTGTAGGCATTTGTAAAGTCATCTGACAGTGAGCACGAGCGCTAAACCTAAGGGCCCAGCATTCTGTTTAATCATGAAATGCCTGTGGGGGCTAGGGGTATAACTCTACAGAAAGATTGTGGCATTTTGTGTGTGACATTGGCGAGGAAGGAGCTTGCAACTGACATCAGCCTTTCTCAGCCCAAGCAATTCAGGGATCTCAAGGCTAATGGGACACAGCTCTGTGGCTCCTCCTCCAGCAGGTGGGCCCCAAGGGACAGGAATGTGGGCCGCTCTTTCCCTACCCTCCAGCTCACTCTGGCCCCTCATCCCTGTGCCAGGACCCTGGCCCAGGACCAGGGAGCCAAGGCTGCATCTTCTTTGGTGGAGGCCCCAGGGGCTTGGAGCCCCCTACCTGAGCTGGAAGGAGGGACAGTTTTCAGAGGGAAAAAGAGGCTTCAGGCTCAGCTGGAAGGCTGGGGCAGCCAGAAGGAAATCTCACACAAGCTGGCCTTGAAGAATGCTAAAACTTCTTTAACTTGGTGGGGGAAAGGTGGCAGGGGGCTTTGCCCTCTGGCAGGGGAGAAACATGAGGAAGGAAGATGTATCAGTAAACCTGAGTGACATGAAGCTGACAGGCAAGTTGGAAAGGACTAGGAAGAGTCTAACCCTGGCTGGCCAGAGTTATTCTGATTTGGTGGGATGGGATGGGTAAGGGGACCTATGGCAGATTATATTGGCCAAAATGATCACAGTAATATTTCTAACTTCGTATGCTCCTCCAAACTCAATCTGAAGGTGGAGTCTAATTTCTGCACTTGAACTGTGGTTGTCCTTCGAGACTGCCTTGACTAGGGGGATACTGTGGACAGGATGCTCCATAATGTCTGATAAACTGGGAAAGGCAACATGGCTTCTGCCTACTTACATCTCTGTCTCTCTCTCCACTCAGTCTTGGAACCCAGCCACCATGTGGTGAAGAAGCTCAGTGATTACAGCACCAGCCATATCCACCAAGGGTGGGGGGTTCAAATCCACTCAGGCCAGCTAAACAACTGCAACAAAAAAAATAGCCAGGCATTGTGGTAGGCACCTGTAGTCCCAGCTACTCGGGAGGCTGAGGCAAGAGAATCATTTAAGCCCAAGAGTTTGAAGCTGCTGTGAGCTATGATACCACGGCACTCTACTGAGGATGACATAGTGAGACTCTATTTCAAAATAAAAAAAAAGAAAGAAACTCTAACCACATGGAGAGGCCTTGTCTCCTTATCATGTCTTCCAACAGTGTGGCGAAGGTTCCACCAACCTGGAATCAACTACCAACCACGTGAGTCAACAAGCCCTTGGGTAACATCAGCCCCAGACCTGGTGTGATCCTCAGCCCTCAGTCTTAAAGCTGAGGCCACAGACACTGTGGAGCAGAGGCAGACCATCCCCAGGTGCCCTGCCCCAAATCCCCACCCATAAGCATAATAAATAAACATTTTCCACCATGAGGCTTGGGGGTGGTTTGTTATGTAGCAACAGTAACTGGAATAGGCCCCAGTACACGTCAGCCTGGTGAGTGATTTCCCGGTGTCATTAACATCTCCCCTATTATTTCCAGGGTTATCAATGTCTAAGTAGGCATTATGCACAGGTATTAAAGACAATTATAGCCCTTTATCTATTACTTTATTCTTGTCCCTCCTGTGCTTTCCTGGTGCCTGTTTGTTGGGTTGGCAGGCACCCTCCCCACCCAGGGCAGAGACAACTCCCATGACTCTGTTTAAGAATTGGGTTTTCTCTTCATGATTCCCTCTTAGCATCACAATAAGTCAGCTCATCATGAAAGAACTGAACTGGAGTTTTCATGTGACTCTTGAGGAAGAAATGTGACCTGAGTAAAGGATTTATCTGCCCATCTGGTGACTCAGGTCAGCCCCGTCTCCAAACAAGCCTCTTTACCCATCCACGTACCCATTCACCTGTCCAGCCAACCACAACCATGTTGAACACCTACTATTTGTCAGGCTCTGTTGCTATCCTCACAAAAACACAATGACCCATGCCCTGGTGGAGCCGATATCCTAGTGGGGAGTCAGATGGAAGCACGTAAACAGACAAAATACTGTAGAGTGACAGGTTGTAGTAAGTGTGATGACAGAAGGACACAAAGTTTTGTCCTTGAAACAGTAGGCAGCTTTCCCGTGAGGCCAGAGGACGTCTCTGGGGAATTATGTTCCAGCTGAGACATACCCAAAGGAGCCAAGCATGGTAGACCCAATTGTAAGCAATGGAAATGAACTCTGGCTGAATCAAGGACAGGAGAAAATATTGAAAGTACATGGGGGAACTCACTGACAGCGGTGAGTTAGAGAAACCAGGCTTAGAAAAAATGGGCAGGAGCAAAGGGTGGCCACACAGCCAGCACCACAGTTAAAATCACGTCACAAAACCCAGCAGGTGCACTGATCCATTCTGGTCACCAGAACTATCACCTCTGTCCCCCAGGATGGAATCCACACTGTGTCCTCTGCTTGCTACAAGCTCCCAATTAGAAATCTCAGTTGACAACACCTGCTAGGCTGAGCTACAGTTCTGTGACCAAGTGCATGAAAGCCACTGCTGGGACAAGATGCCTGCCCCTACAGCAGCCATCTCCTAAGAGTGAAGCAACAAGCATGAAGAACAGCCGAAGCCAAGGACAGTGACACAGACAGGCTGGTACAGCTGAGCTGGTATACCTGTCCCAAGACTATCTAATTCTGCACATTTCATTAAATAAAGAGTAAAGATCTTTAGGACTTGAAGCCACTGTTATCAAAGATTGTGTTACTTGCCAAGAAAGCATTTTTTTTTTTTTGAGACAGCCTCAAGATGTCACCCTGGGTAGAGTGCCTTAGCATCACAACTCACAGCAACCTCCAGCTCTTGAGCTTAAGCTATTTTCTTGCCTCAGCCTCCCAAGTGGCTGGGACTACAGGCGCCCGGCTATTTTTTTGTTTTTGTTGCAGTTGTCATTGTTGTTTTAGCAGGCCCGGGCTGGGTTCGAACACGCTAGCCCCAGTGTATATGGCCAGCGACCTACCCACTGAGCTATGGGTGCCACCCCAAGAAAGCATTTTTAACCATTGTAAGGAGAAACAGGTTGACAGGATGTGCTCTAATAGGGGTTAGGGGGTGGGAGCTGGAGAGTTTCCTTAGTTTTGGTGTGAATCAGGATCCACTGGGGGTGCTTATTAAATGTGGATTCTCACAACTTATTTTCAGACTTGCTCAGAATCATAAAGAATGTGCATTTTTACAGCATCCAGATGCATTATGCAGGCAGCTCACTGGCAGACCTGGTGAATTCTGGGGCACACAAGGACAGGTGCACAGGCACAAGCAGACCTCAGTCTGCTCATTTTCTTCCTCTTCTTCCTCTCTGAGTCCCAACGTCTCATTTGAAAAACTAACTGTGATAAGGGGCTTCAAGTAACTAACAGTGCCTGGGCACAGTAAAAGCAGAAGTATCAAGTGCTATTATTTATTGTACCAGTGTGCCCAGGGATTCTGGCACTGCCTCATAACTGGACTATATGACTTTGGGCAAAGTACTCAGTGCCTCAGTTTCCTCATTTGTACAGGGCAGGTGATCCTGGTGCCCAAGTCATGAGTTATGACGGTTACTGGGTTAGCGTATGTTGAGCTCTTAGAACAGTGCCTTGCAGATGGTAAGTGCTCAGTAAAGGTCGGCTTTAATGATTACTGCCAGGGCCAGGCACTGGCCAAAGCATCATCTTGATTATGGTTCCCCATTGTCACCCCACACCATGGGGAGCTGAGCCTATCAAGAAGGATATAACTCATCCTGATTGGAGGTAATTGGGAGGTCTTTTGATGGAGGTGAGATCTGAGTTTCCCTTTGGTCAGAAATCCAATCAGGGCTGAGTCCGTGGCACGAGAGAGGTGGACAGGCTGGGGCTCATTTCAGGACTCTGGAGTTCCGTCTAGAGCGGAGAAGTTCCCTTTTCTGGAAACTCACAGGAATAGGTGTGGACAGCTATGACCCGAAAATTAAGACCCGAGGCTGTTCAGGGATGGGGACAGCCTGCTGCAATCTTAACGGTAACCAGAAGAGGGAGCCCTAGACTGCACCAGCCTCCTGAACTGAACAAATCGCAAATGCCAGCCTCAGTAGAGCAGTGATTTCCAGGTGCTTTCATGAGTGAGAACAAATGCCCTACCAAGGGCATTGAAAGCACCTGGGAAGCTTGTTGAACATGCATTTCTAATCCAGTGTGAGAAGGGGGACAGGGAGTAGTTTAAGAACATAGTGTGTATCATACCCTTCAATTTCTCTGGCCCTCACCTGTTACTTATCCCAATCACTGCTGCAACAACTGACTCTGGTACCTGACAGCAACTCCCCTTGCACCTGCACATTGGACTCTCAATCCCTGTCTTTGACTTTCTTTCTGAAGCTAAACATCCAACTCAGCGTCCACACATGTGCAACTGGAAGGGCAGAGTAGTTAATAACCTGCCCAGTTTCATCAAAGTGAGATAGGTCTCAATGAAGTGAGATAGGTTCACCTTTCTCATACAGATGCAAGACCCTGAAACGCAGCTTATAATGGCTTCTCAGGAGCAATCAGTTGCACTTAGCAGTGACTAGCTACATATCACACCCTAGTTTGGGCCCTCCCTCCAGGGAAAAGCCATCCTAAATAAAGTATCCACACATCTTTTCCTTAAACTATGCTTTCTCGGGATAAAGGCTAAGAAAAAATGAAACTAAATAAGTTATCAAAAAACAAACAAAAAAAAATAATAGATAAGTAAGTTATCTGTTAATCCTTGTTGAACCTGGTTTAATGGGCACAGAGGACTTTATTATGCTATTCTCTCTGGTCATGTATGTGTTTGAAAATGTCCATAACAAAAAATACATACACAAATAAAAATGCATGTTCTGGAGGTGGGAATTCAGGAATGAGGATATTCATAAAGGCAATGACAAAACCAACAAAATTTTATCAAAATCAACTTTATGGAACCCTGAAAGTTAACAAATTTTACAACAATTTGTAATAATCTGAAGAGCATCCATTTAAGAAAAATTGCTGAATCTCAAAAAGAGCAAAGAGAGTTTGTGGTAATTTGACCTATTCCCCCCTTCCCCTTCTCTGTGGTAGCCTTAAAACCCAGAAGTATCTTGGGGCGGCGTCTGTAGCTCAAAGGAGTAGGGCGCTGGCCCCATATACCTGAGTGGCAGGTTCAAACCCAGCCCCGGCCAAAAAAAAAAAAAAAAACCCCAGAAGTTTCACAATCACTCATATCTGCAAAACCAGCAGCCTGAAGCCACCAGATGGGACAGACCGGTTTGGAGCACCTCAAGTAGTCCCATGTCCAGAACATTGTCACCATTTGGCAATGCTCTTATAGCTCTTTCTCCTGGAAAGGTATTGTCCTTAGTGACAACCTAAAGCTTTCACAGCAGGAAAAAAATCCTAGCCCTAGGGTCCTTGTCAAAGACATTCAACAGCAACTGTTTAGCATGGCAGCTGCCTGGAACAGTTACCAGTTTTGTCACACAAGAGCCTAGCCAAAATTTGAAAGGAAGATATAAGAAGTAAAATTCCTGCCAGGCGTGGTGGCTCACATCTGTAAGCCCAGCACTGTGGGAGGCCAAGGCGGGTGGATTTCCAGCGCTCACAGTTTGACACCAGCATAAGCATGAGTGAGCCACAGAAAAGACCCCGCCTCTACCACCAGGAAAGAACACCGCTGGGTGTTGTGGCGAGCGCCTGTAATCCCAGTTACTTGGGAGGCAACCGGCCAGCAAATTACAAGGAAGGACAATGTAAAAAAAATAATAATAAAAAAAAATAAAAAATAAAGAAAGAAAGAAAATTCCCATATTGAAAAGATCTGATATATTCCTGAGTTTCTAGAAGGCTGTGTTATGAACAAGGATATATGTATGCTCAAGAAAGATTAGGGAGAAAGAGAGTCCCTATATTTGTCTTGAGGTCAAAGTAGCCTTGAGGACTTGTGTAAGCAGGAAGCAGCAGTCTAGTGGTAAAACAACCCCAGTGATGGAGGTGTACCTCAACACACAGAGCCCCTGGGGAGAGAGTACCTGACTTATTGGCCATGGAATTTAAGAAAATCTCTGACCAATCTCTAGCTGACCGCTGAGCCAGCTTAATCACTAAGCCCCATCTATGACAACAACAAAATAAGAAAAGTAGAAATTTGATTTCCATAGGTGACACATTATATTATCTAGAATGTCTACTTTTCAAGAAAAAATATGAGATGCACATGAAACAGGAAAATATGTCCCATACTGGGAAATAAAGCATTCACTAATGTAAGGGCTAAAACTATATAATTCTTAGAAGAAAATATCAGGTAAAATCTTTATGATGTTGGATCTGGCAATGATTTCTTTGGATATGACAGCAAAAGCACAAGCAACAAGAGACAAAATAGGCAAATTAAAATTTTTTGTGACATTATCAACACACTAAAAAGTCAACTCACAGAATGGAAGAAAACCTTTGCAAAACACATATATGATAAGAGCTTGATATCCAGAACATATAAAGACAACTTGAGACCTGGTGCAATGGCTCACACCTGTAATCCTAGCACTTTGGGAGGCCAAGACCCCATCTCTTAAAAAAATAGCTGGCATTGTGGCAGGCACCTGTAGTCCCAACTACTTGAGAGGCTAAGACAAGAGAATCACTTGTGTCCAAGAGTTTGAGGTTGCTGTGAGCTATGATGTCACAGCACTCTACCAAGGGTGACAAACTAAGACTTTGTCTCAAAAAAGTAAATAAAATAAAATAAAATGAAAATAGAAAGATTAGCCAAGTGTTGGGGCAGGCACTTGTAATCTCTGCTACCTGGGAGGCTGAAGCAGGAGGATCACTTGAACCCAGGGGTTTGAGGTTCCCATGAGTTACCCTGACACCATTGTACGCTAGCTTGGGCACGCATGTTCATTGCAACATTACTAAAAATAGCCAGAAGATGAAAGGAACCCAAGTGTCTACCAATGGATGAACAAATGTGGTAAATACACAAAGTGGAATGTTATTCAGCCTTAAAAAGGAAGGAGATTCTGATACATGCTACAATGTGAATAAATCTGGAGGACATTATGCTAAGTAAAATAAGCCAGTTACAAAACGACAAATACTGTATGCAGTACTTACAATAGTCTAAATCATTGTATATACAGTATATTAGGTGGGGGAGGAGGGCACAGTGAATCTACCCATTACTGCTGAAATTGGACTATAAAGAAAAGTGCGTTTCAAATAATTCTAGTTGCAAAATGCTTTTTTCACATCCAACAATTGATGAGACTTTGACGTATATCAAATAATCAGGGAGTTCCATAAGTGGTAGGTATGAAAGCTAGGAGCTGGGCTCCCTCTAGGTCCCCCTTGTAGTAAACATTTGTCTGCATGCACCATGTGTTCCCCTAAGCACAGTGAGATGGGGGACTCCCAGGCCTGAGTAGGGTCCCCCAACTAGCACATGCCATGGTCTCTTCTGCCCTGCTTTCCAAGGAACTTCAGGCTGCTCAGCCATGCATAGGCATGTTCCCTGAGTGTGGACGAGTTAACACTTCTGGAATGACTCACAACCAGCAGAGACTGGTGATAGTCTTGCCGTGTTTGGAGAGACAGTGTTAAGGTGTATCCCATAGAACTCCTCACAGAGTCTGCAGTGAGACGGAGCCGCAGCTGCCCATAGAGATCCATTCTTCACAAACACTGTCCTGACGCTCCTGCCTTCCCTGTCTCACTCTCAATGATCTTTCACTTCTGCTTCCTTGAAGAACCCTCCAAGTCAACTACACATACCCATGATTGTCTTAGGGTTCGCTTCCGGGGGAACCCAAACTAAGACGCCCTTCATCCCTTTCCCCAACATGCGTCCTGAGACACTTGACAGGGCTCCTCCCTGGAAGGTGTGTGGCAGCCAAGGCCCTAATATCTCTTCAGTCGCCACTCAGTGACCTTAGCCTTTCTCCCCCACCTCCGAGAAACCACCTGCACTCAGGAAAAAAGTGGCCAAAAGAAAAAGAGCAATATAGTTGACTTCGTACAGTATTTAGAATTCTTTACGCCAGAAAAGGAAAAGATAAGGCAATGGCAACTAGATTCAGGAGGCGAGGGTGGAAGGAGGAGGGGAGTACCACAGGCTTCTCACTAGGGCCGGAGAACAGGAAGTGACACCATCAAAGCAGGTTGGGGACAAAGAAAGGTTTAGGACATGTGTTTTGGTGCCTGAGGGATATGCTGGTGGTTATCAGTTTCTGGAACTCAGCAGATGGACCTTGAAAGTCATCAAACCATAAGTAATATTCAAAGTCATGGGCATGACTTGGTGCCTGTGGCTCAGGCGGCTAAGGCACCAGTCACATACACCTGAGCTGGTGGGTTCGAATCCAACCCAGGCCCACCAAACAACAATGACGGCTGCACCAAAAAAAAAAAAAAAAAAAAAATAGCTGGGCGTTGTGGCGGGTGCCTGTAGTCCCAGCTACTTGGGAGGTGGAGGCAGGAGACTCGCTTGAGCCCAGGAGTTGGAGGTTGCTGTGAGCAGTGATGCCACAGCACTCTACCCAGGTGACAACTTGAGGCTCTGTCTCAAAAAAAAAAAAAAGTCATGGGCATGGAGAGATCACCCAAGGTGAATTTTTAGAGCAGGCAAAGAGTTTAAGAATTAATGTTTTAAATGTAACCATGGTGACGTCGAAGGGTGATGTTTTAGTGTAGTGGAATAAAGAACTTTTACTTTAGCTTTCTATACTTTTGATTTATTGTCTTATATATATTTATCTGTAGTAGTTGAGAATGAGAAAAAATAATAAGACAAGGTCATGGAGACCCGTTCCCACATGTTATACCTGCTGCACATATCTCCTGGCATCCTCTTAACATCTTCAAGAGAGACAGGTCCCTACATGTGGCCCGGCTCAATGGGCAGGTCTGTTCCATCCTCTCAACGTTAACTATGCCAGGCCTGGCCAGTGCCCCAGACATTACATGCTGTGAGGTGTGCTCAAAGGAGGCAACAAGGGTTTATTTTTCTATAGAATCACCAACACACAGCTGACAAATCCCTTTGGGCTGTTTCAGAGGGCAGCTCCCCAATATGGGCATCAACTTGCTCTCCTCCTGATGAGTGCCATCTATAAAACTCAGGATGTGATGCCAACTCCACCAAAGGCTCTATCCACCAGGAACTCCCAAAGTCTGAGGAGAAAGACCTCAAGTGTGGTCACTTGAGCCTCCTCGAGCAAGATCATATGGGATGATATATTTGAAATTTTTAATGTGAATTATAGTGTGCTGAACACATTATCAAGGAATTGCTCTATTACCCTGACGGTTGTTACCAGCAATGACTTCTTCCAAAGCACAAGGATTCATGAGGTCTCAAAGAGGATAGCCCAGTATGAATCCCAAACTTCTGTCAATGGTAAATCATCTGCATGAGTCTCACATTTTCTGAGAACTATTGATTATCTCTGCTTGATTTTTTAATGTTTTTAACTTTTTATTGAGACATAATAAACATACAATAGAATTCATATCTTAAGTATTCAATATGAGTTTTGACAACTAAATACACCTGTTCAATTACTACCCAAATCGAGATGTAGAACATTTCCATCTCCCCTTAAAAATAAGATATTTTTTAACTTTTTTTCAACTTTTAAAAATTGTGGTAAAATATCCGTAGCCTAAAATTTACTATTTTAGCCATTTTTAAATGTATAGTTCAGTGGTATTAAATACATTTATATTGTTGTGCAACCATTACCACCATCTGTCTCCAGAACTCTGTTTTGCAAAAAGGAAACTATACTCATTAAACAATAACTCCCTATTCTCCTTTTCCCCCAGCTTCTGACAATTACCATTTTGTCTCTGTGAATTTGACTATTCCAAGTACCTCAAACAACTAGAATTGTTAAATAGTTATTTTCTTTGTGCTTACCATAGCAGTTACATTTAACATCCTAGAATTACAGCACTCTTAATTTGAATTTATGCCACCTTAACTTTAATAACATACAAAAACTTTGCTCATTTAAAGTTCCATCCCCACCCTTTCAGTTGTTGATATTACAAAATTAGCCCATTAAATTATGTATAAAACAAAAAATGGAATTACAAACCATTGTTACAATACTAGCTTTTATAATTGCCCATGTATTTACCTTTACTGGGATCTTTATTTCTTCATACGGCTTTGAGTTACTGTCTAGTGTTTTTTTATTTCATCTAGAGCTGGTCTAGTGGCAATAAACTCCCTCAGCTTTTGTTTTTATAGGAACATCTTAATTTTTCCCTCACTTTTGAATTACAGCTTTTCTAAATACAGGATGCTTGGTTGACATTATTTTTAGATTTAACACTTTTAATATATTAGCCCACTGCCTTTGGGGCTCCAAAGTGTCTGATGAGAAATCTGCTTTTCATGTCATTTAAACTCCTTTAAATGTGATAAGTTGCTTGTCTTTTTCTGTCAAGACTATCTTTCTGTTTTTGATTTTTGACAGTTTGATTATATGTGTCTTAGTGTAAGTCTCTTCGAGTTCATTATACCTCTTGGATGTTTACGTTCACATTTTTGCCACATTTGGGAAGATTTCAGTCATTATTTCCTTAAATATACTCTCTGCCCCTTTCTCTGTCTTCTCTTTCCAAAATTCCCACACTGCATATGTTGGTTCACTTGATCATGCCCCACAAATGCCGTAAGCTCTGTTCATTTTTCTTCAGTCTATCTGTTTCTCATACTTGATAATTTCCATTGTCCTGTCTTCAACTTTGCTGATTCTTTTTCTTCTGCCTACTTGAATCTGCTTTTGAATCCCTTTATCAAAATATATTTTTTATTTCAGTTCTGGTAGTTTTTAGCTCCAGAGTTTCTTGTGGATTTATCTTTAAGTTTTTATTTCTTTGTTGACATTTCCATTTTGTTTATCTACTATTGTGTTATTGTTGTTTACTTTCTTCACATTTTTCTTTAGTTCTTTAAGATAGTTGTTCTAAAGTCTGTGTCTAGTAGAACTTTTTCAGAGACAGTTTCTGCTTATTTTTCCTTTAAATGGGCTGTGCTTGCATGTTTCTTTGTATGTCTTGCAATTTTTTATTGAAAACCGTATATTTAAATCTAATAATGTGGTAACTTTGAAAATCCAAGTCTCCTCTTTCCCCAGAATTTTCGGGGTTTTATTTTGTTTATGGTTTTTGACTTTTGTTGTTGTTGTTGTTGCTGTTGTTTGCAGTTTTTGGCTGGGGCTGGGCTTGAACCCGCCACCTCCAGCATATGGGACCGGCACCCTACTCCTTTGAGCCACAGGGGCTGCCCTTTTATTGTTGTTTTTATAGGCTGTCTTTGTGCCAAGAATCAGCCTGAACAATAAACTCATGGTCTTCTCAGGCCTTTCCTGAGCCTGCACCTTTTTTAAGTATGTGTAGTAACTTTTTAATTTCCTCCATATATGGAGCTGCTTTTGAATGTCCTAGTTTTTAATATGTGGCTCTCAAAGGGGTAAAAAAAGGAATAATGAATGGGGATAGAAAGTGCCACCCATTCAAGTCCCCTGGAATCCACTTCAGTTGGAGAAGGAGAGACTTGCAACAATGGCAGGAGGTACAACAACAACCACCTACCTCTTTGGATGCACCTCTGTGATCAGAAGCAGCAATCAGTAATAGGAGCACAGATTCCTGATTTTTGGAGAACAGGGTCTTTTTTGCCCACCCTGGTTCTTGCAAGCTGCTTACAAGCTGCTCCCAGAAAGCATGCACATTTGCCTACCATGGGGGTTGGGAATTGCTACTGTACTAAGGGCCAAAATTGACCAAAATTAGCTGCAACTTACCATCTAAGATTTCCCTTGGAATTTGTGAGTCATCAGTAGACTCCAGGGATTTTTTCATTTTCCCTTTTTTTTTTTAGAGTCAGAGTCTCACTTTATCGCCCTCAGTAGAGTCTATGGCATCACAGCTCACAGCAACCTCCAGCTCCTGGGCTTAGGCGATTCTCTTGCCTCAGCCACAAAGCCCAGCTATTTTTGTTTGTTTGTTTTGCTGCAATTTTGACGGGGGCCAGGTTCGAACTCGCCACACTCAGTATATGGGGCCGGTGGCCTATCCACTGAGCCACAGCGCTGCCCAGGTTCCAAACATTTTATTAGACAGATTCTTCCAGTTTAATTGTTGTCTTGATGGGGAGGCAGATTCCTAGTGCTTCCTACTATGCCATCTTCCCAAAATTCTCTTATTGCTTAATATTTTTCTTTAAATCAATTGCTTCTTTTTTCTTAGCTTCATCCTAGGCTTTAGTATCTATCTTTGTTGAGAAGACCCTGTTGCATAGGAAACCAGACCAAGCTCAAAATGGAATTCCTCATTCTCCAGGTAGAACATCCTGTAATATTTTTTGTGACTCTTTTGAAAACATGCAAAGAAGAAATTAAATTAAGATCACTTTTTCTAATTGTCTCTTTACAAAGTGGAGCAAGAAAATGTTTTTCCTCTTTCAAAGAAAGTATTTTTATTTTTACTTTTTTCTTTTTTTTTTTTTTTTTTGTAGTTTTTTGGCTGGGGCTGAGTTTGAACTCACCACCTCCAGCATGTGGGGCCAGTGCCCTACTCCTTTGAGCCACAGGTGCTGCCCTTTTTATTTTTAATTTTTATCAATAATTTTCTTGCCCATAGGACCTGACCTGAATAGTTGCCAGGTTGGAGTAAGAATAGAAATTCTCACGAATTTTGTGTGATTTAAAAGTCATAAATCAAGTTAATAAGACGCTACAAAAATATCTGTTCTTGCCTCCAGCCTTGACAAATATATATTCCAAATGACTAGATGACCAGGCATCAATTTTAGACTGCTCCAATTTTGTTTCATAAGTAACAGTGTGAAAAAAGCAAGACCCCAATCCCTGGCCCCCGATCGTCTCCATCTTCCGCCTCACCTGTGACTTCGTGTCACCTTCAGAGGGCAAAAGGACACCTCAGAACTCCCAGTCCAAATAAGATAGTATGTATTTGATCTCTCTGCTTGTCCCAGATCATTACAACTACAAGCCCTAGAGCACTGATTTTCAACTCATGTCACAGCACACTGGCGTGCCATGACAGGATCTTAGTAGTACTGCAAAAATTGTTAAAGATAATTAATTAAATTATTTTTGAAAGACATTCAAAACACAGTAAGTATATTCTTTTTTCTTACTCCTTTTTTTTTTTTGATTAGCATAATTTAAGTGTGTCACAGAAGTTTAGCTATAGGTTCAAGTGTGCGATGAGATAAAAATGGTTGAAAAACAACTGCCCTAGAGATAACTCAAGAGGCCACCAAAGGAGAACTCTGAGAGGTGGTAAGAAGAAGGTGAATTGGTTAGAGACCCTAGGCCTGGAAGAAAAGCACAGTAGCAAGACATCTCCCATCCCTCACCCAACAAAGGAAGGTGACCCAGAGCCAACCCCAACACAGCAACTGAAGGTGGCCCAGGTGGGCTCAGTCCTTCCCCAGATCAAACAGGATGTCCCTCCAGCAACACCAGGCGAACTGAGTAGCACTGTCAAGGGGACAAATTGGTAGCTTTGTTGAAAAAAGGCAGCCATGGGAAGTGCTGTCCTTCCCAGCAGGACCTAGACACTTCCCTCCCAACCCCGACGCACCATGAGATGCGTGGCACCGACAAGAAGGAATCCTATCACGACCAGCACCACGAGATCACCAAGTCCAAATGGTTTCATGGGAAAATTCCATTTAACTTTCAAAGAAGAATTAACACTAATTTTACGAGGTTGCTTGCAGAAAATAAGAGAGCACTTCCCCCTTTTTTTTTTTTTTTTTGTATTGTCTTTACCTGATTTTGGTATCAGGGTGATTTTGACCTTTAACTTGTGCATGTCAGTAGTTGGTTCCTCTTTAATGCTGCACAGAATCCCATAGTATAAATGAACCACAGTTTGTTTACTAATTCATCCTTGGAAGGGCTGGCTGTTTTCAGCTTTGAGGGTATTAAGAATAAAGTTGCTATGGATACTCATATACAGATTTTTGTGTGAACAAAAGCTTTTATTTCTCTAGATTAAATGCCAAAGAGTACAATTCTGGGTCATACAGAAATTGCATGTTTAGTTTTTTTGTTTTGTTTTGTTTTAGAGACAGAGTCTCACTTTGTCACCCTCAATAGAGTACTGTGGCATCACGGCTCACAGCAACCTCCAGCCCTTGGGCTTAGGCCAGTCTCTTGCCTCAGCCTCCCAAGTAGCTGGGACCACAGGCGTCCACCACAACACCCAGCTATTTTTTTGTTGCAGTTTGGCTGGGGCCTCCCTCAGTACATGGGGCCGGCGCCCTACTTACTGAGCCACAGGCGCCACCCTGCATGTTAGTTTTATAAGAAACTACCAGACTGTTTCCGTAGTGGCAATATTGTTCTGTATTCTCATTAGAAATGTGTGACTGATCCAGGTTGTCTGAATCCTGGCCAGCATTTGGAACAAACTACTGAAACATATAATACTTGGAAGAATCTCAAAGAAATTATGCTGTGTAGAAAAAAAAAATACTAGTGCTAAAAGATTATATATTGTATGTTTCTATTTATATAACATTCATAAAATGACAAAAATCATAGAAATGGAGAATAGCTTAGGGGTTGTCAGTGGTGAGAGGTGGGACTGAGGCTGATATTTTTTTCCACAGCAGCAGAATGTTTTTGGAAGAGGTTGATATTGTTTTAAAAGAACAATATGAGGGATCCTTTCAGTGACAGAATTGGTCTGTGTATTTGCTGTGGTGGTGTACACACAAACCTACACATAAAATTCGCATAGGAAGAAACACATACATACACATTACACACAATCAGTTTCAGTAAAAACTAGAGGAATCCGCATTCGTTTGATGGACTGTATCACTGCTAATATACTGGTTGTGATGAACATCTTGTAAAACTATAGTATAATATCAGGATGAGGATATTACCCTTTGCAGAAACTGAATAAAAGATACCTGGAATCTCTCTGTATTGTGTGTTGCTCTGACACTGCATGTGAATTTCTATCTTAAAATTTAAAGTTTAATTTTAAAAAACCACTTTAGCCAACATGTTCAAGTGCTCTCTGCATCAATCATAAATATTCAGCCATGGTCCATTTCTCAGGTCCAACAAGAGGCCTGGGAAGGGACCTCTTCAGGATTGGGACACAGTCTCTGAGCTGTCTGATTAGGGCATTCAGGGGCCCCAGACAGGATCTAGATAGAAGAAAGGATAAAGATCACAGTGGTTACGGTGCCAGCCACGTACACCGAGGGTGACAGGTTCAAACCCATCCTGGGCCAGCTAAACAACAAAGACAACTGCAACAAAAAATAGCTGGTGTTGTGGTGGGCACCTGTAGTCCCAGCTACTTGGGAGTCTGAGGGAAGAGAATTGCCTAAGCCCAAGAGTTTGAGGTTGCTGTGAGCTGTGATGTCACAGCACTCTACTGAGGGCAACATAGTGAGACTCTGTCTCAAAAAAATAAAAAATAAAAAAAGACAGGATCTCAGACCCCATGTGGACATAGCCTCTCAGCCCCGTAGACTTCTCTCCCTGTGAGAAAAATGCAATAAGTACATGGTCTGGTCTAAAGACAAGTTAAATATCTCTACAAGGTTTGTATGGAAAACAGCAGTCACCCACTCCCTTTCCTCCAAATGCCCCTTCTCCTGTGGCAACTTCTTTCCTTTTTGTGGCAGGCAGAATTCTAAGATGACCAGTATGAAAGTTAATTTTATTTAACAACTTGAGTGAGCCACAACTTGACAGATATTTGGTCAAAGGATGTCCTGGGTGTTTCTGTGAGGGTGTTTGGAATGAGATTAACATCTAAATTGCTGAATAAAGCAGATTGCCCTCCCTAACATGGATGGGCCTCATCCAATCAGTTGAAGGCCTGAATAGAATAAAAAGTTGATCCTCCCCCAAATAAGAAGGGATTCCTCCTGCCTAACTGTCTTCAAGCTGGGACATCAGCTCTTTCCTGCCTTCAGACTTGAACTGAAATATCAACTCTTCCTGATTCTTGGGCCTGCTGCTGGCTTTCAAACTTAAAATACACACCACTGGCTCTCAGGCCTTTGAACTTGGACTCAAACTAAGCCATTGGCTCTCCTGGGTGTCTAGCTTGCTGAGTTACCATGCAGATCTTAGGATTTTCCAGTCTCCATAGTCATGTAAGCTAATTCCTTATAATAAATAAATAAATAGCTTATTGGTTCTTTTTCTCTGGAGAACTCCAACTAATGTAAACACCAATGACCCTTGTTCTTGTAACATCCCCTCCTCTTTTGAGTATAGATAGAAATTGTGAGTGTAATACCCCTCCCATGATTTTGGTGCCTTTTATCACCAAAGGAGATTATTCTGAGTGGGCCAGATAAATCAGGTGAGCCCTCTGAAGCAAAGTGTTTTCTCTGCCTGATCACAGAATAGAAATCAGAGACCTGCTCCGGCTGTCCTGGAAGGAAGAAAACATCCAAGTTGCAAACTGCCTATGGGAGCCACTTGGCAAGTAACTGTGGTGGCTTCCAGGAGCTGAGAGCATCCCCTAGCTGACAGCTAGCAAGAAAGCAAGAACTTGGGTCCTATAACTTCCAGGTTCTACCAGCAATCTAAACAAGCTTGGAAGAGGACCTGAAGCCTCAGGTGACAGAACAGCTCTGGTCAACAACTTGGTTTCAAGTTGTGTAAGGGCCTCAGCAGAGAATCCAATTATACTGAACCTGGACCTTCAGAAACCGAGAAATAGTGATTGGATGGAACATTTTGTTTTGTTTTGTTTTTCAGAAAAAGAGCCTTATTTCATATATATAAGGTCACAATTTGTAGGTATTCTCTCTCATGCTAGAGAATATAGACTTGTCATTTTAGTTGAAAACTCAAATTAAAGGGGCCAGAATATTTCCAAAGGCCACCAATAAACACCTCTCTCCCTCAGTTGCTAAGGATTTCCAAAGGGAAGTGTACTGCACCTGTTTTTGGAATGGAAATAAATTGAAGAAAAGAATAGAATAGTCTAAGTAAACAAAGAAGAAGAAAAAAAGGAAATAAGATTGTATCTTTATCTCACAGTAAATTCTCTTAATCAGGTTAGTGGAGTACTAACACACTAACTCAGAATGATATTGTACAATTAGATTATATAGTTATATTACTGAGGTCAAATTCACATAACCTAAAATCAATCACTTGAAAGTAACAATGCCGTGGCATTTAGTACATTGTGCAGCCACTTTTTTTTTTCTTTTTAGAGACAGAGACACTATTGCCCTTGGTAGAGTGCTGTGGCGTCACAGCTCACAGCAACCTCCAACTCCTAAGGCCAGGCAATTCTCCTGCCTCAGTCTCCCAAGTAGCTGGGAATACAGGCACCCACCACATCACCTGGCCATTTTCTGTTGCAGTTTGCACGTGGCCAGACTTGAACCCACCACCCTCAGTATATGGGGCTGGCACCCTACCCACTGAGCCACAGGTGCTGCCCCTGCAGCCACTCTTTCTTATACTTCTAAAACATTTTCATCACCACAACTGATACCTGTATCTATTAAGTAATTATTCCCATTTCTCCCCCCTCCAGCCCTTGGAAACCATCCCCTTTCTGTCTATATAATTTTCCTCTATTGTCTATTTCATTTGAAAGAAATCCTATAGGCCTGACACAGTGGCTCACATCTATAATCCTAGCAATTTGGAAGGCCCAGGTGGGCATATTGCTTGAGCTCAAGAATTCAACACCAGCCTGAGCAAGAGTGAGACCCCATTACTAAAAAATAGAACAACAGAGGCAAGAGGATTGCTCGAGCCCAAGAGTTTAAGTTGATGTGAGCTATAATGACTCCAGAGCACTCTAGCCTGGCTGACAGAGTAATAATCTGTCTCCAAAAACAAAAAGAAAGAAAGAAAGAAAGAAAGAAAGAAAGAAAGAAAGAAAGAAAGAAAGAAAGAAAGAAAGAAAGAAAGAAAGAAAGAAAGAAAGAAATCATATAGTATATGACTCTTTACTTAGCATAACGTTTTTAAAGTTTATCTATGTTGTACCATGGATCATTGCTTCACTTCTTTTTATGGCTGAATATTCCATTATATATATATATATATCCCCCAATTTGTTTATTGATTCATCTGATAATAGACATTTGGGTTGTTTTCACCTTTCAGCTATCAGTAAATAGTGATAATAATGCTACCATGAGGGTACATGTACAGGTACTTGTCTTAATTCTTTGGAGTAAATACCTGGATGTTAAATTTCTGGGTCATATGATAATTCTATGTTTAACTTTTGAGGAACCATTACAGTTTTCCACATATGTTCTTTTAGGCTGCTAAGTATATGGGAATTTGTTATGCAAAATTAAGACAAATTCACCTTTCTTGTACTCTGATTAATTTTAAGATTTACATTCATATCTCTAAATAACATGGACTAAAGAATAAAACTTCTTGGCCATGCACGGTGGCTCACACCTGTAATCCTAACACTTGGGAGGCCGAGGCAGGTAGATTGCTTGAGTTCAGGAGTTTGAGACAAGCCTGAGGAAGAGTGAGATCCTGTCTCTAAAAAATAGCCAGGCATTAATAGTGGGTATCTGTAGTCCCAGCTACTTAGGAGGCTGAGGCAAGAGAATCACTTGAGCCTAAGAGTTTGAGGTTGCTGTGAGCTAAGACGCCATGGTACTCTATCAAGGGTGACAAAGTGAGACTCTATCTAAATAAATAAATAAATAAAATTAAAAATCAATAATATAATTTCTGCTTCATGACTTGTCAGAAATATGGTGACAACTGTCCAGGGACCTCCCTCTATGGTAACTGAGAGTTTAGTTCTCTTCCACATTTACCACCATACCCAAGTGTGGCCACCCCTCTCCTGTCTTCCCAGTACTATTATGTCATAATTTTGATTAGGTCACTACTGAGTGCTTACATTATTAAACTGTATAAATTCACAATTGATCCATGTGGTTAAACTATGTTTACTTTCTATTTCCTGAACATTTTGTCTCCCCTGAAGTTAAAGGTTCCAAGTCTAGGTAGGCTTTGTATTTGCTTAGTTTTCTATATACCTGTTACTATTTCAGTGTCAAACACTTGCCAGTTGCTAAAATAGCCTCTCAAGACTATTAGACACGCATTGTCTATGAAATTCAACATCCTAAAGACATTTCTCTCAGTGCCTTCTAACCTGCTGCACACTAGACCAGCTGGTTTCTGGGCACAACTCGCTGCTGGCATCTCCTGGGGTGACCTTCAGGATCATTCTGGAATCTGAATCTCTTCTATGCTGGATCTCTTGTTCCATTTGTCATATATATGTCCTTCTCACCTGCCTTATTCCTTTTACATCACAGGACATCATCCAGTAACTTCTCAAGAAAAAGCCTACAGAGTTACCTCTTACCTACTTACCTATTTACATCTTTTGTGACCTTGCATGTCTAAAAGTGCCCTTATTTTTATCATCACACTTGGCTTAATAGCTTAGCTGGGTATGGAATCCTAAAATAGAAATTACTTTCCCTCATAATTTTTTGTATTCTAGTGTTATTTTTGGGAAAACTGAAGTGACTCCAGTTCAAATCTTTTGCATGGGAGGTAGTTTTCCTCTGGAAGCCAGTGTGATGCTATCTTTGTCTTTAATAGTCTGTAATTTTATAAGACTTGGTGAGTGCCTGTTTTCATCCATTATCCATTCTGTTTGGCATTCAGTGAATCATTTAAATTTGGAAAGTCGGAAACAGGGGCAAGATGGCCAACTGGAGCCAGCCTTCGACAGAAGCTCCTGTCCAGAGGGAAGGATAATGTCCAGAAAATACCCAATTAAGCTGAAGACTGGGAGCCGAGCCAAGAGAGGAAAGTGATAACTGCAGGTCTCCTCTGCCAAGGCAAGCTGTGACTCCAAGAAAGCAAGCTTCAGGTACAAAACTCATCCCAAAGGAAAAGTGTTCATCCCTTCCCCCAAGAAAGTTGTGTGTGTTTTTCTTTTCTCATTGTTTGCTCTTGTAGGTTTTCTACAGGTGAGGAGTGAACTGAGGACTTCTTGTCTCACCCCACAGGTGAGAGCTGGAGTAAATGGGGATTACTTCCCCCAGAGGGACCCTGTTGTGCCACTGAGCACTCTCTTGCCAGGCAAGAAAATTGAACTAAAGTTTTCCTGCCATTCTGAAATTCCAGTCCACCCTTCCCCCCTTGCCTGATGATCCATAAGCCTAATCCCTGAAGAGACTGTGGAGGAGACTCATGAGCAGCATCCCCCCACCCTGCTAGAGCCACATGCCCCACACCCCACCCTGCAGGAGCCTCCACGCCACACCCACCCTGCCAGATTTATGGGCCGAGCACTCTTCTTGCAAAGTCATCAGAAGCCCTGCACTGCCAGAACCTTGTGCAGTGTCCCCCGCCCTGCTGCTGGATCCGTGTGCCCCATGCTCCTGGAGCTGCTCCTACAGCCAACTCCCTGGCTGTGGCAGTCACCTGGGAGCTGTGCAGGGTCACTTCCCACAAAGATTCAGCAACAATAGAGCAATCCCATCTAATCTTGGAGAGATACCTCCCCAACTCTGAGGACTGCCAGAGGAAACCAGACCTCACTCTATAGGGATACTGGTGCTGTAGAGCAGCTGGGACAAAGGCATGGTGGTTGAGGGGAAAAAAGCATTTGCTGAATTGTTATCCTCAAGATTAGACTGAATTTAGGTGGAACACTCCCCAGTGGCTATTGAGTACCTGAAGCAGACAGGCCTCAGCTCCCCAACTGGCTGGTGGGAGAGGGTAGTAGCCAGGCTGAGGGGGCACTGATGTTCCTTTGACCTGACAGGCACAAAGCCCCAGCATATCTGCTTAGTGAAGGGAGCAGGACTTCAGCCCTGTGGGGTCACCAGTGACTAGGCATGAAAGAGGAGATAATTGGAGAAAGAGACACAGCCCCCTGGTCCAACTTTGCTACTGGGTGAGCCTTTCTGACTCCACAGAGCACCAGAGCAAGTCAAATTTGAGCAGCCAGTAGACCTCCACCATCTAGTTGCTGGAGAACTTCATAACTCTCCCACTTGAAAGTTCGTACTGACTGGGTCAATTGGTTTGGAACTCCTAACCTGGGCCAATCACCGAAGGACCCTCTAGGGTGGTACCCTGGTCGTGCGGTAATGGGAAGGGTTGATTTTCCTCTTCCAGTTGTCCGTGGCGGGTGGGGTGTCTTAGTTGCTTGTATTTCTCCACAGCTAAGACTTCAAACCAGAGTCACTGATCCACTAGAATCGGATAAGGAACAGTCAAATACAAGACAGAGCCACCTAACTCCACCATACCAAGCAGGTTTCCTCAGCCCCAGACTGTAATACTGTATGGGTCCTGTGCAAAGCTGTAGGGGAAAAAGCTGCAGTCACCAGTCCCAGATCCTTGACAAATGGCTGGTTAACCACAACTCCAGGAACTCCCAATCCAATTTCACCTTATCTGCCCATCTAGCCAACCAGCAAAAAACAGTCATGAGGCGGAATCAGCAGAAAAACTCTGGCAACATGAATAATCAGAGTTGATCAACTCCCCCAAGGAACAATACGGCAGATACAGCACAAGATCTCGTTCATAAACAAATGACTGAGATGTCAGAAATCGAGTTCAGAATTTGGATAGAAAATAAGATCAACAGAATGGAGGTAAAGATGGAATTAGAATTTCAAGGAGTAATTCAAAGGATGTCTCAAGAATTCAACAAATTCAAAGACAAAATCACCAAATATTTTGACACTTTGAGGCAAGAACTTGTAGCCTTTAAAGATCTGAGAGATTCAGTAGAATTTTTCAGTAACAGAATGGAGCAGGCAGAATGCTGCCAAATGAATGCTCCCAAATGCTCAAAAGGGAAGAGAAATGGAGAGCAAAAACAGATCATTCTCTCAGAGAGCTCTGGGATAATTCAAAGAGATCTAATGTTCACCTTATAGGAATTCCTGAAGGTGACAAGATTGCTTCAAAAGATACAGATGCTCTTCTTCATGAAATAATCAAAGAGAATTTCCCAGACATGCCAAGAGATTCTGAAATTCAGATAGCAGACAGTTTCAGAACATCAGCATGACTCAACCCAAATAAGAAATCTCATAGACACATTATAATTAGCTTCACCAAAGTTAATATGAAGGAGAAAATTCTACAAGCAACCAGACATAAGAAAACCATAACCTACAAGGGAAAGTACATTAGAATGACTGCAGATCTATCTGCTGAAACCTTTCAAGCTAGAAGACGACAGTCATCGACCTTTAATCTCCTTAAACAAAATAACTTTCAACCCAGGATCCTGTATCCCGCTAAACTGAGTTTCATTTATGATGGAGAAATTAAATACTTCAGTGAAATGCACATGTTGAAGAAATTTTCCATAACTAAACCAGCTCTCCAGGATATTCTCAGACCTGTCCTCCATAATGAACAGCACAATCCTCCACCATCAAAATAAATTCACTCAGAAACTTTTGATCAAATTCCAACTTCCACAGTGGTGAAAGGATTAAAAATATCCACTGGACTTTCAAAAAACTCGATACCCAAAAATACTACCAGGCTTATCAATACTGTCAATTAATGTGAATGGCTTAAATTGCCCTCTAAAGAGGTGCAAGTTGGCTGACTAGATACAAAAATTCAGGCCAGACATCTGCTGCATTCAAGAGTCTCACGTTACCTTAAAAGATAAACATAGACCCAGGGTGAAGGGATGGTCATCTATAATTCAGGCAAATGGAAACCAGAAAAAAGCAGGGGTTGCAATTTTAGTTGCAGATACAGTAGGCTTTAAACACACAAAGATAAAGAAAGATAAGGATGGTTCCCTTACTAATTTGTCAAGGGAAACACCTAACATGAAGAGATTTCGATAATTAACATTTTTGCACCCTACCAGATTGCTCCTTAATTTATAAAGCACACCCTAATGGATATGAACAACTTGATATCTTCTTGCACTATAATAGTTGGAGA
>CAUYON010018351.1:0-21594 GCA_963573935.1 Arctocebus calabarensis
GGACACCGCAGAGGCTTTCTTGGGTTCAGTGATCCGTGGGTGCAAAGCTAAACTCAGGAAGCTGTTTTAGAACAGCTGCTAGAGGAATGAGACCCTGAGTACATTTATGAATCCCAGTGTTTTCCTTCTAGACATAATGAATATAGTTTTTGCAGGTATAATGAAATCTGCTACATTTTAGAATATATCTCAAGATTTTGAGAACGTAGCATTTAGCATAGCACTTACAAAGGAAAAAGGGGAGGGGTGAAGGAGGTGAGCAGTGAGATAATTGATAGTTTTCTTGTGAAGTTCTATTTGGTGCTCAGTAAATCTACGAAAGTTAAAATGAACATTCCTGAAAGGAGTTAGAGGACATGTCAGTGCTGTATTAATCTGCGGTGGGGGTGGTGGGATAGGAGAGTGGTCATGGCTCTTCCTTACTCAGCGTCTGTGAAGATCAATTCAGGATAATCAACATTCGCGAGGTCATGTAGGCTACATCCTAAGCTTATAATGGGCATGCCTTCATTTTATAGGGGTGGTATATCTTATAAGATTTGTTAGGGCTAAAGGAAAAAGAAAAGTATTTCTTTGACATATTTTGAGATGGCTAAAGGGAAACATGACTCATGCTGGAAGGCTGTCTAGGTGGGGAGGCTGAGAGAGAACTTTGCATCTGTAGGGAATCTCTGTTAAATGCAGCCTGGCCCTGCCTGTGTGACCTGGGACAGGCTTGCTTGGAGTCTGACACCCAAAATGTTCATCACACAAAGATTTCACTGTGGGCTGTTACTGTGAGGTTTAGCTGCGTGACAAGACAAGCTTGGGGTCCTGGCTTCCTTTCTCCCTCCCATAGCCTAAGCACACAGAGTAAAACACAAGGAAAGAAAAAGCAAACAAACAAAAAACCACCCTGTTTAGTCATTTTCTAAGCCTTGTCGTTTCTTAGCGGAGGACTCTGTTTCTCATTCAGGAGAGGATGGCAGTGCTAGTGTGATTCAGTTCTCAGGCGCAGACCTACCTTTTGGCATAATGAATTTTGAGGCAGCCTATGATTTTTATTTTCCTTTACATTGTAAAGGACATTTCTGTATGATGTCCTTTGATATTCCACTATAAAGAGGTGGGCCCATTCATTGCTGCTTCCTGGCTGTAAAGAAGGAGGGCCATTCAATATATGAGGCCCTTTGGAAGATACCATGCAAGTGTTAATATTTAGCATCTCTCTGTTTTCCTCTTGTTGACATTATTCCATGTATGGTGTTGAATTCACTCAGGATGATAGTGTTCTAGCTATTCTATGAGTTGAAGACCTAGTTACCAAGCACCCTCGGTCTTTGTCTAAACACAGATCCCACTTCTGAACTACTGCTGAGCTAAACAAGGGTGCCCTGGGTCCAATGTGACATTCTCATTCACCTTCCATTTGCACTCTCTCCCTTTTTACACATGGGCTTTGAGAGTAAGGCCTTTCATTCCAAACTTAGTATAGTATGAAAAATAAAACAAGTGTGGCTTATGAAACAAAATCCCAAACCACTTGATTTAACATTTTTCACAGACCATAAATAGCAATCATCACATATTCCCCTCAATTATACACAAAAACGACTCTGGGTAAGGGGACATTTTCTCTGAACACCTGGCCCCGCTGTGTCCACTGCAGCATCACCCACCCCTCAGCAGTGATGTCTCCTTATCCAGCAGGAGTCTCTGAAGTTGGGAAGATGACGTGTTCTCTTTGCCGTGTCTCATGTAAGGACTCTTTACTTCTCCAAAGGCTAACAGACTCTCTTCCTCCTTTTCCTTTGCCTTTTTTCTCTGCTTGGATCATCTCTGAACCAGTGTCTTGAAGTATCATTTAAAACTGGTATATCTAGATATTATATTGACTTAGGATAGATTCAATATATATATATATTTTTTTGTAGAGACAGAGTCTCACTTTATCGCCCTGGGTAGAGTGCTGTGGCGTCACACTGCTCACAGCAACCTCCAGCTCTTGGGCTTAAGCGATTCTCTTGCCTCAGCCTCCCGAGTAGCTGGGACTACAGGCGCCCGTCACAGCGCCCGGCTATGATTTTGATATCTTTTAAGAGAGAACACTTTCATACATCACTTACATTCATCAAGATTCTCTCTATTGTGAGTCTTCTCATGGTTTGGAACAGAACAAGGATGAGTAAAGGCTTTACTCATGTTTCGCATTCATGGGGCTTCTCTCAAGTGTGAATTCTTTCCTGTCTTTCAGTGTAATAGGAATACCTGAAGGTTTTCCCACCTTGCTTCATTCATAGGGTTTCTCCCCAGTGTGACTTCTTTCATGTAAACCTTACAAAGTGAGATAAGCAAAGGCTTTCCTATAAAATTTATATTTATAAGGTCCACCTCCTATGTGCACCATCTTATATCTCTGAAGGTTTTGGGGAGAAATGAAGGTTTTCCCACATTCTTTACAATCATAAGGTTTCTCTCCAATGTGAGTATGAAGCCTTTCATGTGTTGCAAAAGAGTGGAAATCACACAGGGTTTCTCTGTTAGTTACATGTAGAAGGCTTCTTTCTATATTCCAGATACTCATTTGGTTCATGTTCAGTGTAAACTCTCATGTGAAATGAATGGCCATGGTGACATCTCCACACACACAGCTCTCATGTGCTTTTGTCAGGAGTACTTTTCCTGTCCAGAACACACTCTGGAATCTGGCTTAAGATTTCTCTACTTTGATGCCCTTGGTTACTTTTGCTGAGTCTGTCTGCCATGTAACTTCTTAGATTTCTCCTGGGATTTTTGCAGTGATCTTCAATATCCTGGACTTCTCATTTTACTCTTTACATATAAACCTAGAAGAGTCAGGTTCTTCAAGGTCTGCCACATCACATCTCTATAGGGATTCTTCTGGGAAGGATTCAGCAAAGCCCACTCTTCTGGGTTGAAGTTTATAGCCATATTCTTAAATGACACTTAGTCTTGGGAGGCTGAGGTAGAGGGATCATCTGAGCCCAGGATTTGGAGGCTGCAATGAGTTATGATGATGCTACTGCAATCTAGCCTGGACACTAAAGTGAGATCCATTTCTCAGCTTTTGGGGTTTCTCTCCACCTACCTGTGACTTTTACAGTCAGTCAGTCCACTGCAGCCAAGCCACACTTTGCTCCTCAGAGCACCAAAGCAACATGCTCTCTCTTTTGATCCATTCAAACTTATCTGGTTGGAAACCTAATTGTACAGGTGATATCACTTCATACCTACATGTTCCATCTGCCCTCATGGGGAGATTACCCAGGGTGTACATCATATACTAGGAATCTTGGGGGCATCTTATAGTATTTTCAACCACAGCAATTTAGAGACTGGGTGATGATTCATGAATATGCAGGGAACTTTGGAATTTAGGAAGAACTAGAAAGAATCAGCCTGTTATCACAGAGCTAGGCATGAGGGGACAGAGCCAGGAAGGAATGCTTGGTTTTCTCAGAATTAGACAGCAGGCCTGCCCTTATACCAACCTGGGATATGTTACCCCATTTTGTTCAAGAACCCCAAGTGAAAAAATAATATAAAAATAGACCTTCTTTGGTAGTATCTCAGAGACATCTTGCTGAAGTAAATGCAAACTGGAAAGATACGAAGGTCACCTTGGCTACATCAGACTCCTACTGAGTCCTACGTAAGACATAGTCATATTTGAAATTAGCAGATATAACAAGTAGCAGTATTGCATTAGACCTTTCTTCTCAAGAACTTTTATTTTTTGAATCTCAGAATATTACAGAGGTACAGATGTTTTGGTTATATGAATTGCTTTTGTAAAATTTGAGTGAAAGTCACAAGCATGCCCCTCACCCAAACATTATGCATGCCACTTGTCAGGGGTGATTTCACCCATCCCCTCTTGCCTCTTCCAAATGTTTGGTTTCTGTTGACTTTTATTTCTATTTGTACCTGGTCTATTAGTTCCAATTCAAGAGGACTTAGGATGGTGGCCCTGTGGCAAGGATCCGTGGGCCACCTCCTGGAGCTGAGAGGGTCCCTGGTTGGTAGCCAGCAAGAAGGCTGGTGCCTCATTCCTACAATCACAATAAACTAAAATCTGTCAATAAGAAAATGAGCCTCCAGTGAGGTTCCAGCCAGGCAAACACCTGGATTGAAGTGTTGGCAGACTCTGGGCAGAGAACACATTGAATTTCTGACCTACATTACTTCAAAAAATAGATTTGTGTTGTATAAAGCCACTAAATAAAAGCAAACAAAAATTAAAATGGTATACTAGAGACTTGTTGTTTTGTTTGAACTTACTTGCATTTAAATGACTTCCAAGATAGTTTTCCTTCAGAAGTTCTGGCTCTTTTATTTTTTGTACTTGCTAAAGTTGGTGAAGTCATGATGACACTGTGTTCTCCTTTTTCTTCCTTTATGTTTTTGTGGGATTTCAAAGATGAATAAGGAACACCTAAGTCTCCCCATCACCTGGCGTTCATTTAGAGGTTACAGGTGTGGAAAGGATTAACTTGGACAATATTAAATAAAGATTTAAGTCTTTGATCTCCAGCGGGGACTTTATGTTTAAAATTCATCTATAACTAAGAAACTACTGATGCTGACATGACAACGCACATGTGTCAGGAGTACAGGTGAAAGGCTGAGTCACAGACTTGAAGTTATTAATCTGGCAGCACTGGAAGAGGTCATGGGGCCATATACAACTGAGGAAGCCACAGGGCAGGGTATGGCTCCAGCTGTAGAGAGGTGTTCTGCCTAGGATCATATCCAACCTGCATGGAGAGAAAAGGGTAGCTTGAAATAAGGACTCTCTGGGTAAATGGTAGAGATTGAAAAGCACCCACATGCAGGGACCAGGAGAAGGGGAGGGAGTTAGGAGTGTGGGCTGGGGTGATGCAGGAGAGGGCACAGAAAGGATGTGGATTCAGTTTAGGTAAATGCTGTGGTAGGGTTTGAATTCAGGGAGTGAAAGGCTAAATGCATGACAGTAAATGGATGTGATAGAGATCACCTTGGAGATTATCATTTAGAAGCTACTGAGATCGACTGTTGGGTTGAAGTGGTGGCAAAGGGTTTTAATAAGTGTGGAAATAATGCAGTTTTAAAGGTACTGGAGGCAGCACCTGTGAGGCACTCCAAAGGGGCTTTCCCCTTTCATAATCTGTTTCCACTCTCACCATCCCAGGAAGAAGATACTAGCCTGCTCTTACAGATAAGAGGACAGCTCCCCCCAGGGTACATAACCAGTAGTGGTCAAAATCTACAACCAGTCCCGGCCCCAGGTCCAACAGGTACAACCCTGTTCTAACTCACAAAGTGTGGAGATGGGATTTCTTATTTATTTATTTTTGTTGTTGTTGTTGAATCATAGCTGAGTACATTAGTGAAATTAAGGGGTACAATGTGCTGGTTTCATATACAATCTGAAACATTTTCATCAAACTGTTTGATGTAGCCATCATGTCATTTTTGTAGTAATTGTATAAATATTTTATGCAATTTATATTCTGCATTTAGTAAGTTTTGTCTAAACCCATCTAAGATGCACCATAGGTGTGGCTCCACCATTTACATATTATATTTGCTCCACTATTTGCATATTTATATTCTTCATTTAGTAAGTTTTGTCTGAACCCATCTAAGATGCACCATAGGTGTGGCCCCACCATTTACCCTCCCTCCACCCATCCTCCCCTCTCCCCTCCCTTCCATCCACTCTTTCCCCATATTCTTATGCTATAATTGGGTTACAGCCTTCATATGAAAGCTAGAAATTAGCTTCATAGTAGGGCTGAATACTTTGGATATTTTTTCTTCTATTATTGAGATACTTTGCAGCTCTATCCATGTAAACATGAAAGAGGTAAAGTCTCCATCTTTCTTTAAGGCTGCATAGTAATCCATGGTATACATGTACCACAATTTATTAATCTGTTCGTGGGTCAATGGGCACTTGGGCTTCTTCCATGATTTAGCAATTATGAATTGGGCTGCAATGAACATTCTGGTAAAGATGTCTTTGTTATAATGTGATTTTTGATCTTTAGGGTATATACCAAGTAAAGGAATTACAGAATCAAATGGCAGGTCTATTTTTAGATGTCTAAGTATTCTCCAAAATCCTTCCAAAAGGAACGTATTAGTGTGCATTCCCGCCAGCAGTGTAGAAGTGTTCCCTTTTCTCCACATCCATGCCAACATCTCTGGTTTTGGGATTTGGTTATGTGGGTTAATCTTACTGGAGTTAGCTGATATCTCAAAGTAGTTTTGATTTGCCTTTCTCTGATGATTAAGGATGATGAGAATTTTTTCATGTGTCTGTAGGCCGTGCACCTGTCTTCTTTAGAGAAGATTCTCTTCAATTCCTTTTTCCCACCCTGAGATGGGATCACTTGTTCTTTTCTTGCTAATACGTTTCAGTTCTCTGTGGATTCTGGTTATTAAACCTTTATCAGAGGTATAACCTGCAAATATTTTCTCCCGTTCTGAGGAAGGTCTGCTTGCTACATTTACAACATTCTTGGCTGTGAAGAAACTCTTTAGTTTGATCAGGTCCCAGTAGTGTATTTTAGATACTGCTTCAATTGCCTGAGTAGTCCTCCTCATAAATTATTCACCCAAGCTGATTCCTTCAAGAGTTTTCCCTGCACTTTCTTCTAGCATTTTTATAGTTTCATGTCTTAATATTAAGTCTTTAATCCAGTGAGAATCTATCTTAGTTAATGGTGAAAATGTGGGTCCAGTTTCAGTCTTCTCCAGGTCGCTAGCCAGTTCACCCAGCACCATTTGTGAAATAGAGAGTCTCTTCCTCACTGAATATTTTTAATTGGCTTGTCAAAGATAAATAATAATAAGTAGCTGGATTCATCTCTTGGTTCTCTATTCTGTTCCAAACATCTACCTCTCTGTTTTTGTGCCAGTACCATGCTGTTTTGATCACTATCAATTTGTAGTAGAGTCTCAGGTCTAGTATCGTGATTCCTCCTGCTTTGTTTTTATTTCTGAGTAATGTCTTGGCTATTTGAGTTTTTTTCTGATTTCATATAAAACAAAATATTATTTTTTCAAGATATTTAAAATATTACAATGGAGCTTTGATAGGAATTGCACTAAAAATATATATTGCTTTGGGTAGTGTATACATTTTAACAATGTTGATTCTTCCCAGCCATGAGCATGGTATGTTTTTCCATTTGTTAACATTTTCAGCTATTTCTTTTCTTAAAGACTCATAGTTCTCTTTATAGAGATCTTTCACATCCTTTGTTAGGTAAACTCCCAAATATTTCATCTTCTTTGGCACTACTGTGAAAGGTATGCAGTCCTTGACTGATTTTTCAGATTGGCTATTGTTGGTATATATAAAGGTTACAGATTTATGGGTATTGATTTTGTAGCCTGAGACATTGCTGTATTCCTTGTTCACTCTAAAAGTTTTGTAGTAGAATCCCTGGTGTTTTCCAAATATACAATCATATTGTCTGCGAAGAGTGAAAGTTTGATCTCTTCTTACTCTATGTGGATACCCTGGATCGCTTTTTCTTCCCTAATTACAATGGCTAAAACTTCCATTACAATGTTAAAGAGCAGTAGAGATAATGGGCAACCTTGCCTGGTTCCTGATCTAAGTTCAAATGATTTCAATTTAACTCCATTCAATACGATATTGGTGAGGATTTGTTGTAGAAGGCCTCTATTAGTTTAAGAAATGTCCCTTCTATACCAATTTTCTTAAGTGTTCTGTTTATGAAGCGATGCTTTCATGCTTTGATATTGTCAAAGGCTTTTTCAGCATCAATTGAGAGAATCATATGGTCTTTATTTTTTAATTTGTTTATGTGCTGAATTACATTTATAGATTTGTGTATATTGAACCAGCCTTGAGACCCTGGGATAAAGCCCACTTGATCATGGTGTATAATTTGTTTGATAAGTTGTTGGATTCTGTTTGTTAGGATCTTGTTGAGTATTTTTGCATCAATATTCATTAGTGATATTGGTCTCTGATTTTCTTTTCCTGTTGGGTCTTTCCCTAGTTTAGGGATCAAGGTGATGTTTACTTCATAGAATGTGTTGGGTAATATTCCTTCTTTTTCTATATTTTGGAAGAGGTTTAGTAATATAGATAATAATTCCTCTTTAAAGGTTTGGTATAATTCTGACGTGTAGTCATCTGGTCCCAGGCTTTTCTTTTTAGGAGATTTTGTATAGTTGATGCTATTTAAGAACTTGATATAGGCCCGTTCAACATTTCCACTTCCTTCTGGCTAAGTCTTCGTAGGTGATGTCCTTCCAAGTATTGATCAATTTCCTCCAGATTTTCATATTTCTGATTGTAAATTTTCTTGTAATATTCATTTAGTATTTTTTGAATTTCTGAGGGGTCTGTTTTTATTTCATCTTTACCATTTCTGATTGATGAAATTAGAAATTTTACTCTTTTTTTCCTGGCTAGGTTAGCCAAAAGTTTATCTATTTTATTTACCTTTTCAAAAAACAAACTTTTTGATTTATTGATCTGTTCTATAATTCTTTTATTTTCAGTTTCATTTAATTATGCTCTAATTTTGTTTATTTCTTTTCTTCTGCTCGGTTTGGGATTAGAATGTTCTTCCTTCTCCAGTTACTTAAGATGTACCATTAAGTTGTTAACTTCCTCTTTCTGTTTTCTTGAAGCTCTTAGGACTGCCTTTGCAGTATCCCAGAGATTCTGATAATTCGTATCTTCATTGTGATTTTGCTCCAAGAATTTGGTGATTTCCTTCTTAATCTTGTCTATGACCCATCTATCCTTCTGCATAAGCTTATTTAGCTTCTATGTTTTTGTTTGAGTATGCAGATTCCCGTTATTATTGAGTTCAACTTTTATTCCATGGTGGTCTGAGAAGATGCAAGGAATAATTTCTATTCTTTTAAATTTGCTGAGGTTAGACTTGTGACCTAAGTTGTGATCAATTTTGGAGTATGTTCCATGGACTGATGAGAAGAGTGTGTATTCAGTTTTGTTGGGATGAAATGTTCTGTAGATGTCTGTTAAATCCAAATGTTGGGTGGTTAAGTTTAAATCTAAAATTTCTTTGCTTAGCTTCTTTTTGGAGGATCTATCCAGCACTGCTAAAGGGGTGTTAAAATCTCAGACTACTGAGTTGAAGGTAATCAGGTTGCTCATGTCTATTAGCATTTCTCTTATAAATTGAGGCGCATTCTGGTTGGGTGCATAAGTATTAATAATTGAAATCTCATCATATTTAGTAGTACCTTTAATAAATATGAAGTGTCCATCCTTATCCTTCCTTATTTTGGTTAGTTTAAGGCCTATTGTATCTTTGAATAGGATTGCTACACCTGCTGTTTTCTGCTTTCCATTTTCCTGGAATACAGATGACCATCCCTTTACCTTGAGTTTATATTTTATCTTTTAAGGTAAGATGAGTTTCTTTTATGCAACAGATATCTGGCCTGAGTTTTTGTTTCCCATCAGCCAACCTATGCCTCTTTAGAGGACAATTTAAACTATCCCCATTTATAGAAAATTATGATAAATCTTTACAAAGTCCAATGGACATTTTTAATCCTTTCATCACTGTAGAAGTTGGATTTGATAAAAAGTTTCTGGGTGAGTTTGCTTTTGTGAAGGATTACACTGGTCATTATGGAGAATAGGTCTGAGACTATCTTGAAGAGCTGGTTTAGTTACAGCAAATTTCTTCAACATGTGGATGTCATTAAAGTATTTAATTTCTCCATCATAAATGAAACTCCATTTAGCTGGGTATAGAATGCTAGGTTGAAAGTTATTTTGTTTTAGGAGATTGAAAGTCAATGACCATTCTCTTCTAGCTTGAAAGGTTTAATCAGAGAGATCTATAGGTATTCTAATATTCTTCCCATTGTAGGTGATAGATTTCTCATGTGTGGCTACTTTCAGAATTTTCTCCTTCATATTAACTTTAGTGAACTTAATTATGAAGTGCCTGGAGGGTGACTTATTCAGGTTGAGTTGTGCTGGGGTTCTGAAACTGTCTGCTATCTGAATTTCAGAATCTCTTGGCATGTCTGCAAAATTCTCCTTCATAATCTCATAAAAAAGAGACTCTTGTGCCTCTGCGCCACTTTATCATTTTCAGGTATCCCTATAAGGCGAATATTGGTTTTCTTTGAGTTATCCCAGAGCTGTCTGAGAGAATGATTCGTTTTTGCCTTCGATTTCTCTTCCTCTTTGTAGGTTTGGGAGTATTCAAAAGCTTTGTCTTCAATGTCAGAAATCCTTTCTTCTGCTTGGTCTAGTCTGTTGCTGAGGGATTCTACTCTGTTTCTTAGATATTTGATCACTGCAACTTCTTGTCTCAATGTGTCAAAATCTTTGGTCCTTTTGTCTTTGAATTCGTTCAATTCTTGTGACATATTTTGGGTCATCTTTTGGATTACTGCTTAAAATTCTAATTGCATCTTTTCCTTCATTCCGCTGAAGATTTCTGACATCTCAGCCATTTGCTTATGCAAAGAATCTTGTGCTGTATCTACCTTGTCATTCTTTGGGGGAGTTGATCTACTCTGATTATTCATATTGCCAGAGCTTTTCTGTTGATTCTGCCCCATGATTATTTTTTGCCATTTCCACTGTCTGTCCTCAGAGTTGGGGAGGCTTCTCTCCAAGATTGGACCCTGGCGGGATCACTCTATTGTTGAAAGATATTTGTAGGCAGTGACCTAATGTAGCTCCTCTGGGACTGCCCCAGCCAGGGAGTTGTGGCCATCGGAGCAGCCCCGGAGTGGAGTGTGTCACACATGGGTCCAGCAGGAGGGCTGGGGATGGTGCTCATGGTTCTGGCAATGTCTGGCTCCCAGTGGCTTTGGCAACGAGAGTGGGTGGCTCCAGCAGTCTCTGGTCGGGCGGAGGGCTCTGCAGAGGGGTAGGGAGGGCGTGGGTTCGCGTGACTTCCCGAGTCACTGAGCAGATGGATGGGGTCAGTGAGGAAGCAGGGAGGGCACTGAAGGGAGGATGCGGGTTGTGCAGCTACCAGAGACCCTGGCTGGGGTAGCACTGGCAGCCTGGAGGTCTTGGCAGTGCAACCTGGGTAGAGTCCCATGTGTTTGCAGGAGTCCTTGGAGCGGGGCAAGCCTGGGTATGGAGGCGACGTGCCTCCCTGCGGGGTCTCTCACGTCCACCGGTGTCATGGGCAGGAGGCTGGCCTGGTTCCCGAGGCAGAATGGCCCACTGCAGGGTCACTCCTGCCCACCCCAGCCCCTAGAGTGGAGTGGGCCTGAGTGGTGAGTCAGAACGGCCCATGGTAGGGTCATACACTTTGGTTCCTGGCTGCAGTTGGCCATTGGGGAGGGGGAGGCTTGGTGTGGCCGTGGAATCCTTTGCCAAGTGAGGCACTTGATCTAGCAGACAGAGAGTGAAAGTGCTGCTCGAGAACCTCCTCCCACAGTCTCAGCAGTGGTTAGGCTTCAGGTTTGTCAGGTAAGGGGTGAAGGGTGTACTGGAAGTTCAGAATGGTTGGGAGTACTTTAGTTCAAATTTTCTGCCTAGCGAGAGAGTGTTCAGAGTCACAGCAGGGGAGTAATCCCCACTTCCCACAGCACTCTCCTGTGGGATGGGACAAGAGGTGCACAGTTCACTGTTCATTTGTAGAAAACAAGCAGGAATGCACAAAGAGAAGAAAAGAAAGGAAACAGAAAGGAAAAAAGACCACAGCTTTCTTGGGGGAGGGGATGGACACTTTTCCTTTCAGATGAATTTTGTACCTGAAACTTTCTTTCTTGGAGTCGCAGCTTGCTTCAGCAGAGGTGATCTGCAGTTATCACTTCTCTCTAGGCTGGGCTCCCAGTCTTCAGCTCAATTGGGCATTTTCTGGACGTTATCCTTCTCCTTGGTCAGGAGCCTCTCTCAGGAGCTGCTTCTAGTCGGCCATCTTGCTCCTCCCCAGATTTCTTACTTCCTATTTGTTTGTATAGATAGATTGCTTTCTTGAGAATTACCATCCAAATTAGGATGATACAAGTCTTCATACACGCACTCTCATCTATGTGCTCACATGCATATCACGTGCTGAGTTTGGGTTTGAATCTAACGTTACATACCAGGCTTAGCTAACTGGATTTAACTATTTATTCATCATAACATTTGAGAAAATGCTCTTTTCTGATAATTTAGAGGAAAAAACTCAATGACCAACTAGGTAACTATCAATAACATATTAAAATCAGTTATATATAGTAAGAAATTATATTTTCCCAAATAGTCATTTTAGTATATAAGAAATGAAATTAATGCCTTAGTTTTTGGTAATAAGATTATGAGATTTGTTGAGGGATACAAAAATATAAAACTACCGCTAGAGAGGAGAAAGACGTTCCAGTGTTGTGTTCCACAGTGGGACCGCTGCCTCTAACAACAATATATAGTTTCCAGGAGCTGGAAGGAGGGCCTGTACCTTTCAGGCTCCTGCACAGAGAAAGGGCAGCTGTCTGTGACCATATTCTGGCCATCTCAGTCTGGTCACTACATGTTGCACAGACAGAAATATTGCATGCCTCATACATATAGACAATTATATGCAAGTTAGGAAAATAAAATAAAAATCTAAGAAATATAGAATAACCTGGAATGTTCAGGAAAATAATAAATGGATGAATGAACAAACTAACAAATGTGATACAATAATAATAAAAATGTGCCCTATACTATAGAATTCCAAAACAGTGATATCACCTAAAAAGAACAATATAAAGAGAAAGTATAAGAAAAGCAAGTGGCACTGCCTCAGTGAGAGGATTGCAGTTAACATTAGCAGTTTTGAGCACCTTTGATGCGATGCAAGGTGATCAGAGGGACAGATGTCAGACAAGTGTCAGTTTGGTGACATTCTACAATGTCTCTAGCCAGTGCTTCCCAAAATTCTCAAGAGCATCAAAAGTAAGGAAAGTCTACAAAATTGTCCCAAGCAGGGAACACACAGCAACTAAACATGCTGTGTGTGGTTAGGACCCTGGAACGGGAGGGAAAGCCACCTTTAAAAAGGAAGGAAATCTGATTAAGTCTTTGTTAACAATATACCAGTATTAGTTCATTAATTGTGATAAACATTCCCTTTTCCTGTAAGACATTAGTAATAGGGGAAACTCAATGTGAGGATAATGAGAATTCTCTGTATTATCTTTGAAATTTTTTAGTAAATGTAAAACTATTACAAAATAAAAAGTAAATATAAATAATTCACTGAACAGGCTTTACAGAACACCAGAATCTACATAAAAGCAGGTCATGCATTTGAATACACCTGATAGGCCAACAGAAATATTTTTAATATAAAAAGCAGAGAGAAGAAATATGAAAAAGATTTCCTAGTGATTTATAACATGTGTAACTTCAGATAAAAGAGGAGAACAAGAAACTGCAACCAAAGCAATTTAAAAATAATCAAATATCCCCCAAAGTTAGTGAAAAATATTAACCTAAACAACTAAGAAACCAATGAACCCCAGAGAGAAGAAATATTATACAAAGGGAACGAGGGCTGGGCACAAAATATTCAAACTAGTTCCAAGTACCACGGTACCACAGAAACCAAGTAAAGAGCTTACAATCACCCAAAGAAAGGAAAAGACACATTATCTGCAGGAGAATAATAAAAAACAATGATGGCTAACTTGTCACCCACCATTTAATTATAAAACAAATGTCTAAAGTGCTGAAGAAAATGAAGAAAATGCCTCATGAATTCATAATTCCATATCCAGTCAAAACATAACTTATAAATGAAGGTAAAATAAATGTTTTTAATGTGAGCAATAGCTGAGAGATTATGTCACCAGACAATCCACACCACAAAGATTGCCAAAGCAAACTCTTTAGACTGAAGGAGAATAAAAGAGAAGAAAACTCAGACTGGAAGGAAAAAATACAGAGCACAAGAAATGGAACCTTGTGGGAAAGCATGAAAAGCTGTCCTTCAAAAATCTGTGAACAAAACATTTTATGACAAAAATAATAACGTTATATATTTTATGAATGTGCACATAATATAAATAACATTTGCACAAATGAAAAATGTGATATTTTACATGAATTGGTTCATAGTATATCCATTATCAAGTGGAATAAGTTAAGAGAACTTACAATAATTTAAAGGCAACTACAGAAGCATAAAATCTCTAAAGCAGTATATTCATCAGGGAAATTAAAAGACAATAATTTGAGTATTAAAATAAAGTAGAAAAAAAGCCAGAAAGATGGGGATAAACAGATAAGGTAATTCAAAATCCAAGAGCAAGATGGTGTACATAAACCAACCGTATCAGTCATTATATTAGTTACAAAAGGAACAAACTTTACAGTGATAAGGCAGATTGTCAAACACAACTGAAAAATAGAAGAGGTGTAAATTAAATATGATGGCTGAGAAACCTTCAGACTATTAGGATGAAAATGTCTTAAATTGATACATCATGCAAACAGTCTGTGTAAGAATGTCACTGTGGATATATATAATACCAGAAAATCTTGACTTGAAGGAAAAAATAATGTCGGCGAGAAAGAGGGTCATTCCATAATACTAAATGCATCAAATTATTCCACAGGCATAATCATAAATATATATGCACATAATAACAAACTTCAGTCTACATTAAAACAAAAAGTAAGTGAACTAAGGGGAACAGCAGGTAAATCTGTAACCACTATTCCATATGAACACCGTTGATGCAGAGTTTCACAGACCCTCTGGATAGAGCCTCAGTGGGTTTGCAGGTAGAGTGCAAGGCCGTCCCTGTGCAAACTGCATGGGCATATTCAGGATATTATACCAAATACTGACAGAATGCACATTTCTTAAAAAATCCACTTGAATTATAATCCAGATAAACTAGATGTTGAGCCATGTCTTCATACATTTCACATGATTTGTATACTGTGTAGATGTTCAACATCCCTTTATGACAAAACCCTCAACTAATGAGGTGTGGAGAAAGTACAACCCTCCACACAGGAAAGGTCGTGTCTGAGAGACGCACAGCAGACAGCATGGTGGAAGGGGGGATCTTTCTACAAATAAGACAAGGAGGGTCACGTTCATCACTTCTATTCACCATAGTCCTGGCCAGAGCAATTACCCAATTCCACTTTCTGATTTTCATTGATATTAGACTGAGTATTTAAAAAATATATATATATATATATATTTATCATTCTTCTCGATCAATTCTTTGGTATTTTTGGATTAGAATTTTGGAAAGCCCTTTTACTTTTGGAGAACTTGGAATCTAAGGCTGTGTCTTCTTCACTCTGGATTGTTGAAAGTGATAATAGGTGTTATCAGTCATGCGATTAAACATTAGGGAATTGAATCTACTTCTTAAATTGTATTCAAATACCTTGAACAGTGGTAAAGTAATTCAAATCATATGTAGAATTGTATGTAGTTTTGATTTTATTTATTTACTTATTTTTTGTAGAGACAGAGTCTCACTTTATTGCCCTTGGTAGAGTGCCGTGGTGTCTGTCACACAGCTCACAGCTCCTGGGCTTAGGCGATTCTATTGCCTCAGCCTCCCGAGTAGCTGGGACTATAGGTGTCACCACAACGCCTGGCTACTTTTCTGTTTTACATTTCAGCTGAGGCCAGGTTTGAACCCACCACCTTTAGTATATGGGGCCAGCACCCTACTCAATGAGCCACAGGTGCCACCCCTGATTTTATTTTTTTATGAAGAAAAATTATATGTACGTAAGTTACCTTTTTCCAAAAGAATAATGTATCCAGAAATGCAGACATAAATCAGTCACAAAGGAAAATTGAAACAAAGAGCAAGAGGTTTACCTGCCTGGTCACATGGCATTCTGACAGGCGTGCCCCCCAGGCACATTGCAGACCCAATGCTGTCACCCCTCATCAGGACAACTGCGGAAGGATGCGTCTTACATCAAGTCAGTAAGTGCAACAAGATAGCAAATAGTCCACCGCTGTGGGAGAGGAAAGTTGGAATTTTATAAACTAAAAGAATTAGTAGAATAAAAATCTCAGAAATGAAGTGACATTCAGATGTCCACTGCTGAACGTCTGCCCTTCTCACAGGCTCAGAGCTTGTAGGGGTCAAAAATTGTGGCTTCCTGTTGGAGCTGGATGCTTTGGTTCTTATTACACCTGATGCCCTGATGTGACAAGGTCAGCACCTGATTCCCAGGGCTGGGCAGTGTGCAGAAGCTCCATAATGTGTGCGATGAACCCTCCCTAGCAGGCTAGTTAATGTTGTGTTTGCACGAGTCTATCATATGTGCACCGATCACATACTTGCGGTTAAATACTGCTACAAAAAGCCACCCGGTGATACCTGATTTTTTAAAATGGGACTAAGCAGCATTATAAATTTCAGTTATTACAATTCTTCCTCATCTCCTGTGATTTTTTGGCTCATCGGTGGAGGTTGGTTATATGGGAGCATAGACACTGTGTTCCTTTATTTCTCCTAGAGAATAAATCCCTCTGCCTTACGGCCAGCAGTCCTCCTGCCTCTAATGGGATAAAGGAGGAAGAAGAGGTCCTTCTCCTTCTAGCCTTTTCACAAAAGCGTTCCATAAATTTCTTGTTTGCTAACAGTGCTAATATGCTAAGTGTATTCTTGTCGATAAATAAAATAAATCACTATGTATATATCATTAATAAAGACCTGCTGAACCTTTCATATTATGTCAAATTATTAGAATTAGGAAGCCGGAGAAGGGAGGGCAAACCAATAAAACCTGAATATGCTAAGTGATCATTAGTGCTGGGTGTGATAATTGAAATTTGCTTTGCAGTAATTTCATTAAAAATTCATAACCGTTCTAGCCTTTCTCTTCCCGTGTCAGTGCTGGGGAGGATGCTCAGGAGACGGATGGGTTGCTGCCAACAGGACTGCAACAGACGCGATGTGAAGGGAAAATCATCTGCGTTAGAAAGAGGCTTTCTCAGGATCCCGAGCTCTGGGCTTTTACCTAGAAATGTCCCTAATATTACATCTTAAACTCGAGGACATTTTTTTTATTTCTAATCTCATACTGCCTTGTACAGTAGTTTGGTCAATATTGAATTTTTGGCAATCGTTCTGGATGGATTAATATTACAAACTATTTGACTTCCAAGGATGGTATTTTTCATCATCTGTTTAGAAATTTATTTTCTAAAAATTGCATATAGGGTGGACATCATTGATGTCAATGTTTTTTCTTGCAAAAGACTCCCAGAGAAATTCATCACATATAAACACCCACTGTGGCTCACCTACTAACAAGAGGTTCTGTGGTGCATTCTTCCTCAATGAGTCTGACTGCATCCTAAAATCATCACCAGTCCATGAATTTGTTTTCTGAAACTTGGGTGTTGAGTCTGAGAAACCAATTATGGTTTGAATAGTTCAAAATCTCATATATGTTCTAGTGGTAAGAGGGATCTGTCAAATTTAAAATGCATTTTGCTGAATATATTATCCTTTAGAAAATAAGTCCATTGTGTTTTCAGGACAATCTGCCCATGTGTTTTTAATCCAGTTAAAGTTAGCTTACTAAAATGTTTATTTGTAAGAGCTCTTAGAAGTCCAAGGAGGCTTAAGAATTTGATTTTCCAGCAATTTGAAGCTTTTACCCCAAGGAAGGTCATCTCCATTTGCTAAGAGCAAAACAATTTGAGTCTCTCATGCCTGAGTTTCCATAAATCTTGAATTTAAAAATGTTTTGAGATGTTCTAAAAAAAATTGTATACTCATGGCCATTCTCATCTTAAACTTTAAAAGCTCAATTTTAGTTTTCATAGTTGGTATAATGTACTGGTTATCAATTTATGCAAATCCTCCAACGAACTGACCTCAAGTTATTGAGGTATTAAAAGAACAAACTTATAATTATATATCATGAAAGGCAGAGTTTCATCTGTTTATAAATTCCTTAAATAGGATTTGAAATGTTAAAGTCTAGCCCTTGACAGGCTTGTGCTATATATAAAATGTCATTCATACCCAAGATCACCCTTTCTTGCAAAGACTAAATAATTAATTTAGCCTAAATCTGGATTTTTTTTTTTTTTTACCTATTTGCTTTTGGCTTAATAATATGTATCCACACAAAAGGGTTCGTGTAACAGTTGACATCTAAGAAACAAATAGAGTAAAAATGTTAATGATTATAATAAACCCTGTCATTGACTTTCCATCCTAAACAAATATCAATATATCAACCATCTCAGAAATTTTGAAGTTGGAGCTGAATATATTCAGTACTCATTAAGTAAGCATTCCACACAAATTCCTTTGTTTATTTGGGTTATTTTATCTCCCAGACTCTAAAAATTGAGGGGAAATGTGCAGTGTCCTATTGGGAGAGCATCCTGTTAAGGGCGGCCTCCTTCAGCAGCATCCGGCAACCACCTGGAAGAAAAGACAGTCATTCTCCAACACTCCCAGTTAATGAAGTTTTATGGGACATAATTTTTTAAAAGGTGGCTTAAATGCACAGTCAGCTCACGCACTCATCTGCTTTTCTGTTAACTCTGACGAGTTCAGTGAAGACGGAAGCACCCGCACTGCACGTTACTTCTGCTCCGTGTCCACTGACCTCCTTGTTGGAGGAATCCTTGTCTCCCGGTATGGAAAGGTCTTTCTGGCCACTGGCATGGTCTGCTCCTAGCACCATCGCACTCTGAATCTCACTTTGTTCTTATAGTTTGTCTGGCAGGATTGGGGACAGCTCCTCAGCCAAGAACATGTCAGCACATGGTGGTGGCTGGCTCAGTATTTTACTGTGCCGCCGTCTGCTCTGTGTCTCTTTTTGTCTTGCCAGGTAATAATTCCAAACACTCACCTGGCCACCGCCCAAGCCAGATAATTGAGGCACCTGGCGTGGAGATTTGCCGTCCTTTCTGCTCCCGACCCATCCCTCACCTGTGCCCGCCCACGCTCTGCTGCCCAGGCACAGCTTCCTTCATAGCTGCTCTGCTCCGATCGCCCTTCTGTCCAGCAAGCCTCCCATCTTCACACCCAGCTTGTTGCCAGCATAGCAGCCTCCCTGTCTGTCAGTCAAGGAAGAGTCATTTGTCATCTTTGTCTTGTGCACTGCTGTGACCTGGTCTGTCCTGTGCCTCTGTCACTGCCATGATGCTTTGTGCCGAAATCGTCAGCAGGCAGATCTTCATCTTTAATGAATAGAACCCACCAGACGAACTGTGAGCCCCTGGACCAGGGGTCCTCAAACTTTTTATTTATTTACTTTATTTTTATTTTTTTTCTCAAACTTTTTAAACAAGGGGCCAGTTCACTGTCCCTCAGATGGTTGGAGGGCTGGACTATAGTTTAAAAAAAATCTATGAACAAATTCCTATGCACACTGCACATATCTTATTTTGAAGTAAAAAAACAAAACAGGAAAAAATACAATAATTAAAACAAAGAACATATAAAGTTAAATCAACAAACTTACCAGTATTTCAATGGGAACTATGGGCCCGATTTTGGCTAATGAGATGGTCAATGTCACCCAGTTCCGTATTTGTCACTGCTAGTCGTAACAAGTGATGAAAGTGAGCATCAGTTACTCTAGATCTGGTTGGACATTTCAGACATTTCTGGTTGGAGTTAATTCTGGAAAAAGTCTATTCACAGACATAAGTGCTGCCAGAGATGGTTGCCATTTTGAGTGCATGGTTCCTGAGATTAGGATATGTCTCAGAGGGGAGAGAAGCATAGAAATTAGGAAGGCTGCTTGAGTTGAATGCATCTTTCAGAGAGTCACAATTCTGAGGTTCAGCCAGTTCCATTTGGTAAATTACATCCACTTTTTTTTTTTTTTTAGTTTCAAGATACTTTATTCTTAAAATAGGTCACAACACTAAGCTTTTGGCCCATTCTCCTACTGTACAAGCTACAAATGCTTGCTGAGCTACAGATGGGTGCTCTTTCATAGCATGTCTGAAAAGTGAATAAAAATACATATAAAACAAATAGTTTCCATAGGAACACAGATAAGTGTGACCCCCATCTCCTAATCTTACATATTGCTGCATGTGTGCCAACCCTACTCTTACAAAGACATTTCAAAACTAGCAATAATTAAGTTAAATGGTCCCCCCAAATCCCTTAATTCAAGCTAAACTCGCAGTTAACAGCAATAGAATGATATCTACACATTAATACTAGTTGAAGCGCAAGTTGCTGGGTGACGTTTCACTCCACTTTCCCAAGCATAAGACACAGGCAGAGTGCTAACATCCTGCTTGTCTACTTTGGGTAGGTAGTCAGGGTTCTGGATTTGCTGCACAAGTTGCCAAGTCAGTCCTGACATCACATAGTAGATACTTGGCCTTTGGAATCCATTGAAAGTAGAAGCAGCAGCTACAGTGGAAGCACCCATATTTTCAAAGAGCATCCAGTCACCCACATGCATTTCTGGCAAGTCACAGTGCTCAACTATTCAGCCAAGGCCATCACATGTTGGCCCCCATATGCTGAATGTATAATACTTCTCATCTGATTTAGGTCTCTTTTGCAGAAGAGGCTTTACATGAGCACGATCATAAAGGATGCAATTAAACAATCCATATACTCCATCATTGATGTAATACAGAAAGGTTTGTTCACTGGACTCATCTTCATCATCAGAGCCTATCTGTTCCTTTAATGCAACTTTTTTGGCAATGATATTAACTGCAAGTGTGAAGGCTGATGCTACATAATATCTGCCTGGCTCAGCTATGATTCTCACTCCAGAGTCTGGTGGAAAGAACTTGTCCAATGCTGGGTTGATTACACCAGTGATCTCTTCAAATTTAAGCTTCACATCCTTGGATTCAGGAAAGCCACCATCAATATCAAGTAGGTACATGCTGAAACCAACCTCAGCTCCCATGTCAAAGCCACAGCAGGCATCAGAGTTTGCCTGCACAAAGGTCTCAGGATCAGTACAGCCACTTCCTACGTGGAAGTTGACACCAATGACATCAATATTTAGCTCTTCTGCCCATTCCAAAAGAAGTCTGCTGGTTTTGAGTGTGGCACCAAATTTAACACTGAGTCAACAGACTGCTTTGGAGTCATCAGTGGCAATCCACAAAACCAACTTGGCCTTTGGATTTGCTCTGGCAACTTTCGTCAGCTTGACTTCACTGTCAAAAGTCATCGTCTGGACCCCATTATTGACAGGGTATTTAATTTGAGACACTTATTTACAAGGATTTGCATAGATAATCCTCTCTGAAGGTGTCCCAAGACTTTGCACCAAATGTATTTCAGGCTTGCTAGCACAGTCAAATCCTGTCCTAAAGCAGCAAGGGTCTTCACAATGGCTCTACTGTCATTACATTTGACTGCATAAAAGGAAGTGACACAGGAAAGAGCTTTTAGCCATTTTCGGTGTTTCTTCAGAACATCTCTGAGGTCTGCTACATAGAAGGCATCCTTATCATCAGAAGAGGAAACTTCATTGATTTTTTGGTCCAGAATGTCCTTGGCTGTAAAACCTTCATCAAGCAAGTGGCAGTCAAACTCTTCATTACTAATGTTGTTCATGGTTTCTTGATGTTTCTTTCAAAAACTAAGAGAAGGAATTTAAAGAAATACTTCCAGCTTCTCACAAAGGCAATT
>CAUYON010018352.1:0-27493 GCA_963573935.1 Arctocebus calabarensis
GCATGAGCACTCTAGATGGTAAAGTTTTCAGAGTTCATTTTATGCAGGGCCATTCTCAGTCCTCAATGTACTCCCACAGATCTTTTTCATAGCCTTCATGTACATGCTGTAACAAAACCCTTCGTCGACTCTCACAGTATCAGTCTGGTACTATAGACCAGCGGTGTCAGAATAGGCTTAGTGCCTCCTTGTTTGTGTTTCCAGCTGTTTTTTTTGTTGTAGTTGTCATTGTTGTTTGGCAGGCCTGGGTCAGGCTCAAACTGGCCAGCCTCGGTATATGTGGCCGGCACCTTAACCACTGAGCTATGGGCGCTGAGCCTGCTCATTTAACATTTGTAGTTTTGACAGTTTTCAAAGAGCATTATGTTCTTATTGGACTATAGTAAATAGATAGTTTTGCTTAGTCAAGATTTTGAAGTGAAGGTATTATGATACTTGATATATTAGATTAAGTCTCTTACCAAGTGAGTGAACCTAGCTGACTGTTAGTTCAACATCTACATTCATAGAACTTTATTCTTCTTAATTAATACAACATTCTACTTAATCTTTAAATGGCCTGGAGAAGGAAGTCAGTATAATCCCTATTTGACAGGACAGGAAATTACATCATCTTGTGGTAATATCAAATTTGGGTATGTTGTTATTTGTTAAATATTTAGATCAGTATTGGATATCTAGTAAATGTTACATAAATGTTAAAAGATAAAATAAAAATTGCTAAGATGTTAGAATATATTTTTGAATGTCAAATGTTTTCTAATTTCTAAAAATGTTTAACATTATATTGGCTTTAAACTTCTTACAAATCTTTTTATTTTGTGCAATGTTATTCTTAACAGCATCTTCAAATAAAAAATTGAATTAGTTTTTTTTTTAAGTGTCATAGGTATAGTAATCAGTTACTTGTAGTAGCATTGTATATTTTGGAATCTTATAAACACAAGCCTTTTTTTTTTTTTTTCGCCCACCCTAAACACAAGCCTTTTATTTCTTTTTCTTTTTGAGACAGAGTCTCTCTATGTCACTTGTCAGTAAAGTGCTGTGGAGTCACAGCTCCCAGCAACCTCAGAGTCTTAGGCTTAAGTGTCTCTTACCTGAGCCTCCCAAGTAGCTGAGACTACAAGTGCCTGCCACAACACCTGGTTATTTTGTTGTTGTTGTCGTCATTGTTGTTTAGCAGGCCCAGGTTGAGTTCAAACCCACCAGCTTCGGTGCATGTGGCCAGCCCCTAACCACTGAGGTGCCAAGCCTCTAAAGTTTTATTTTAATAAATATGTTAAGATAGAAGATGTTCTGGTTTCATTTTTTTATTGTGCATTGTCTTCTGATGGATACTGGTATGAAAGATATTTAATTCATCTGTGATGATAGTATAGTTAAATATCAGAGGTGGTCCCACTATTGTCTAAACCCTGATTTTATTATATGATTCTAGTACTGCTGAAGCTGTATTACAGGAAATGGACAACATTAATATCCGACGGAATCGTCGGTCAGGAGAAGTAGAACGACTTCGAATGTGGACAGATACAGAATTTGTAAGTATATTAAGCATAGCAGTATCGGCAGATATTTTTCATTTTGATTAAAGAATTTAAAGGGAGAATGAACAGCAGTTGGATTTTTTTGAATCAGCATGGTTGTTAGTTACTAATGAGCAACAGTTGGATTTTTTTGAAGCAGCATGATTGCTAGTTAGTTACTTAATTTGGAATTTTATTATTTTATCTGTTTTCACTTATTTATTTAAAAATAATCTGGTGGGGGGTGGTACCTGTGGCTCATCTAGTAGGGCGTCAGCCCCATATACTGAAGGTGACAGGTTCAAACCCAGCCTTGGTGGAACTGCTAAACAGAAAAATAGCTGTGTGTTGTGGCAGGTGCCTGTAGTCCCAGCTACTCGGGAGGCTGAGGCAAGAGAATAGCCTAAGCCCAGGAGTTGGAGGTTGTTGTGAGCTGTGTGACGCCACGGCACTCTACCAAGGGTGATAAAGTGAGACTCTGTCTCCACAAAAAAAAAAAAAAAAAAGAAAAATCTGGTGTGAGGAGGAGGGGAGACGTAAATTTACACTTAACAGGTACAGTGCACATTATCTGGGGCATGGACACAATTATAACCTTGATTCATACTGTATGAAAGGGCATTGCATGTAACCAAAATATCTATACCCATGTAATGTTCTGAAATTGGAAAACAAATCAAAACAATATAATAATTTGGCCCAGAGCAGAGTGCAGTGCATGATCGTTGCTTACTACATTGTCAAACTTTTAGGCATAAATAGTCTTCCTGAATCAGCCTCCCAAGCAGCTAGGACTACAGGCATGTGCTAGCATGCCCTGCTAATTAAAAAAAGTTTCTTTCATATGTTGCTATGAGAACATAGAAAGTGTCTTGCTGTGTTTCCCAGGCTGGTCTTAAACTTTTGGCCTCAAGCCATTCTTCCTCCTCAGCCTCCTAAAACACTGGGGTTGTAGGTGTGAGCCACCGCACCTGGCCTAGTTTAGGATTTTATGGCTTGCTTTCTTTTCTTCTTCTTCTTTTTTTTTTTTCTTTTGCTGTTGTTAATTAAAAACACCTTGACCTTTATGGTCTGGCATCTACTTTTATCTTTTTACTCACTATTGCCCAAATATAAACAAATCATTCTTGTTCCCATGTCTTTTACTCTTGTTAATACTTCTGGTTAGCAACAGCTACAGTAGCTACAATGTTACCTTTGTTTCGAGGTTTCTTTCAAATGTGGCCTCCCTTCCCATTACCTCATAATGAGAGGAGGGTCTTCTCTTTGCGTTCTAGAGTACTTCCTACCTCTCTTTGTGGCTTTTAACTTTTCTTTTATAATAAGCTGCTATTTGCTTGAGGGAAAAAGTGTGTTGATGAGATTACATATATAGGTTTTGTGTTTTTCCTTTTGTTCTTTATGTTGGATTTGGAAAGTTCCATTTGCACAAATTTGCAATTTTAGGTGCCCAATAAATTTTATTGAGCAGGCATGTCCCATTGTGTTAACTATTATTTATAGTAGAGAATGAATACCATAATAGTATTTGACAGTTTTCTTTCTTTCAAAGGAAAACATGGATATGTACTCAAGAGTGAAAAGACGAAGAAAGTCACTGAGAAGAAATAGTTATGGGATACAAAATCATCATGAAGTTTCTACTGAGGGTGAAGAAGAAGGTTTGTAAAATACCTCAAGTAATAAATATTACAAAGTTCAAGTGAGAGGGAGGAAAAATAATAAGTAATAATAGATGTGATATTGCCAAGCGAGTAATTTTTGTATTTTGAGGTATATAATATATATTTGAAATAATTTAAAAATAGTTGGCATTCTGAGTTTTCATTTCCTTCATTGGAAAAAATGCTTACAACTGTACATTAAACATTCTATAATGTATTTCATGAATAGTCATTGATAATCCTAGGTAATCTGATGTGCATTTCTCATGGGCTAATTTGCTTTTTAGGTGAGGCCTCTTTTTTTTTTTTCTTTGTAGAGACAGAGTTTCACTTTATCGCCCTCCGTGGAGTGCCATGGTGTCACACAGCTCACAGCAACCTCCAACTCCTGGGCTTGGGCGATTCTCTTGCCTCAGCCTCCCAAGTACCTGGGAGCACAGGCGCCCGCCACAACGCCCGGGTATTTTTCTGTTTTTACAGTTCGCCAAGGCCAGGTTTGAACCTGCCACCTTTGGTACGTGGGGCTGGCGCCCTACTCGATGAGCCACAGGCACCACCCTGTGAGGCCTCTTTTATACTTTAGCACTTTTTCTTTTTTTTTTAATTAACTTTTTTTAAATTTTTTTGAGACAGAGTCTTAAGCTGTTGCCCTAGGTAGACTGCTGTGGCTACTCTACAGCTTGTAGACTATTGGGCTCACGCAATCCTCTTGACTCAGGTTATTTTTTTTAATTTTGTAGTAGGGACGTGGTCTTGCTTTTGCTTAGGCTGGTCTCGAAATTGTGAGCTCGAGCAATCCACCTGTCTTAGCCTCCCAGAGTGCTGGGATTACAGGTGCGAGCCACTGTACCCAGCCGGCACCTTCTAACTGGAAGGTGGTTTTGCTGTCCATAGCTAAATCTCTGATAATTTGAATCTTGAATTTAGTTATGGACTAAGAAATGAATGTAAAGAAGTAAATTAAGTTATGGACTAAGAAAAAAGTACAAAGAAAGAAGTAAAGTTTAGGAAAAGAAGGTCCCCTAGTGGAGGAGATATACTGTTTATTTATTTATTTATTTTATTCTGTTCATTTTTGAAGCCCGTCTTAGTTCTAAACTGAAGCGCCCACACTGGAATTTGTAGGGCTTGAGCTGGAAACATGATGAAAGCACGTTGGCACTGTGGATTACAGATTAATGATGAGTATACCTATAGGATTTAATTCTGTAGGTATTAATCTTTATCAGAATGAATTGTCAGAAGATTAAAGTATTAATCTTTATCAAAATGAAATTCAGAAATGAATTTTCAGTAACTTAGATGAAGAATGCATTTAATTCCTTTTTTTTGAGACAGTCTTACTTTGTCGCCCTTGGTGGAGGGCCATAGTATCACAGCTCACAGCAACCTGAAATAAACTCTTGGGCTCAAGTGATTCTCTTGCCTCAACCTCGCAAGTAGCTGGGACTACAGGTGCCTGCCTCAATGCCCAGCTATTTTTTGTTGCACTTGTCATTGCTAGTTAACTGGCTCGGACCTTGTTTGAACCCGTCAACTTTGGTGTATGTGGCTGGTGATGTAACCACTGTGCTACAGGTGCTAAGCCTTTTCTTTTTTTTTTTTTTTAGTAGAGACCTTGTCTTGCTTTTGCTTGGCCTGGTCTCGAACTTGCGAGCTCAGGCAATCCACCGACCTCGGCCTCCGCCTCCAAGAGTGCTGGGATTATAGACATGAGCCATTGCTCCCGGTCATGGTTCATTGTAATTTGATAAACTTTTAAGTCTGTCTTGATTATTGCTCTGAAGAGATTACAAATTAGTAAGTAAATAAAGATGTTAAATAGGAGCACATTGATTTAGCAGCGAATTGATCATTGGTAGAAGTATTTTCTTTTACATCTATCTAGGTGGATTTCTAATAAAATATTGGTACTTAAATGTCACCTGTGCAGGAAGAGTTATCAGTAAAATATAAATATTCAGTTCTGGAATAGACCAATTCTTTTGGACTAAAAAAGCGCTTTCACTTTTCTTTTTGTGTGTGGGAAACTAGAATCTCAAGAGGAGGATGGAGATATAGAAGTTGAAGAGGCAGAAGGAGAGGAAAATGATAGGCCATATAACCTCAGACAAAGAAAAACAGTGGATCGATACCAAGCCCCTCCAATTGGTAAGTGACTCTGAATAGCTTTTTTCCTTTTTGTAGTTAGGTAGCTCCACTCCTTTTAAAAAAAATTGTTGCTGAATTTAATAGAATGAAGTTTCTTATAGATTCCCTATACTGTATCTTTTCGTATATATACTTATTATGTACACATGCACAATTGAAAGAATGTTACAAGACATGGTAGAAACATTGATTTACATAGAACATGTACTTTTTTTTTTTTTTTTTTGAGACAGAGCCTTATGCTATCACCCTGGATAGAGTGCTGTGGCATCACAGCTCACAGCAACCTCCAATTCCTGGGCTCAGGCGAGTCTCCTGCCTCCTCCTCCCAAGTAGCTGGGACCACAGTCCCCTGCCACAATGCCTGGCCATTTTTTGGTTGCAGCCGTCATTGTTGTTTGGCAGGCCTGGGCTGTATTTGAACCTGCCAGCTCAGGTGTATGTGGCTGGCGCCTTAGCCCGTTGAGCCACAGGTGCCGAGCCAAGAACATGTACATTTTTTTTTTTTTTGAGACAGAGCCTCAAGCTGTCACCCTGGATAGAGGCCGTGGCATCACAGCTCATAGCAACCTCCAAATCCTAGGCTCAAGCGAGTCTCCCGCTTCCGCCTCCCAAGTAGCTGGGACTACAGGCCCCTGCCACAACGCCCGGCCATTTTTTGGTTGCAGCCGACATTGTTGTTTGGTGGGCCGGGGCTGGATTCGAACCCGCCAGCTCAGGTGTATGTGGCTGGCTCCTTAGCTGCTTGAGCCACAGGTGCCGAGCCAAGCATATACATTTTATTTATAGAAATTTATATTTAGATAATAAATACTGATTATGATTTTGTATTATGTTGTATATTTTATTGAGCACTTTTATTTATAGCAATTCTTTTTTTTTTTTTGAGACAGTCTTGCTATGTCCCCCTTCAGGGAATGCTGTGGCGTCACAGCTCACAGCAACCTCAAACTCTCGGGCTTAAGTGATTCTCTTGCCTCAGCTTCCCAAGTAGCTGGGACTACAGGCATCTAGCACAACACCCAGCTAATTTTTGGTTGCAGTTATTCTTGTTTATCAGGGCCGGGCCAGGCTCAAACCTGCCACCTTCTTTGTAGATGGCCGGTACTCTACTCACTGAGCTACGGGCACCAAACTTCTTCTTTTTTTTGAGACATAATGTCACTATGTCACCCTGTGTAGGGCGCGCTGGCGTCACAGCTCACAGCAACTTCAAACTGGGGCTTAAATGATTATCTTGCCTCAGCCTCCAAAGTAGTTGGGACTACAGTCTCCCACCACAACACCCAGCTATTTTTGTTGTTGTAGTTGTTGGTTTAGCTGGTCTGGGCTAGATTTGAACCCTCTGCCTTTGGTGTATGTGGCCGGCGCCCTGCCAACTGAGCTATGGGTGCCACCTTCTTTTTTTTTTTTTTTTAAATACTTGCCTCCTGACAAGGCAGTGGAGAAGGATGAATTTTTTTTTTTTTTTGTAAAAGACAAGAGTCTCTGTCACATGGGCTAGAGTGCTATGGTGTCAGCCTGGATCATAGCAACTGCAAACTTCTAGGTTCAAGCAGTCTTCCTTTGTCAGTCTCCCTAACAGCTGGCACTGGCTACGGGAACCCATTCCTCTATACGTGGTCAAAAGTTTTATCTTTATGCAGCTTAAATCTAATGACAAGTGATCAGTTCCTCAGGCACTGTTTTCATTGACCTTTTCTCAGCTTTTGAAATATTCTATCACTAATGTTTTCCCTCTAATGTTTTTAACTGAGATATAACTCACATACCATGAAATTCACCATTTTAGTAAGTACAATGGGGCGGTGCTGGTGCTCAGTGGGTAGGGCACTGGTCCCATGTACTGAAGGTGGTGGGTTCAAACCTGCCCTGGCCAAACTGCAACAAAAAATAGCTGGGCAGGTGCCTGTAGTCCCAGCTCCTTGGGAGGCTGAGGCAAGATAATCACCTAAGCCCAAAAGGTGGAGGTTGTTGTGAGCTGTGTGATGTCACAGCATTCTACTGAGGGCGACACAGTGAGACTCTGTCTCTACAAAAAAAAAAAAAAAAAGTGTACAACTCAGTGGTTTTCAGGATATTAGGCCGTTATCACCACTCTGTAATTCCAAAACACTTACAATGGTCACTAGTATACTTTGGGCACTGATCTCATGTCCTCTCACACATACCACAGTCTGCACATGTTCATGTCTCCTAGGTGACTCTGTGGTATCATGTATATACCAATAGTCACCTTCTGTGTACATGGATGTCTGCCTCCTTCAAATACTGTTGTGTTTGGTTGGAAAAAAGCCATGTAGGATTAGACCCACTTGGTTCAAACCTGTATTATTCGATGGTGAACTAATTATTTGTCCTGTCTCTTTCTGCTAGCCTTTGGCCACCACTAATCTCTGTAGATTTGGTTATATGTGACTTTTTTATCTGGATTATTTCACTTACCATGTTGTTTTCTTTTTTTTTGAGACAGAGTCTCAAGCTGTTACACTGGGTAGCGTGTCATGGCCTCACTGCTCATAGCAACATCAAACCCTTGGGCTTAAGCGATCCTCTTGCCTCAGCCTCCCAAGTAGCTGGAACTATAGGCACCCGCCACAATGCCCAGCTAGTTTTTGGTTATAATTGTCATTGTTGTTTGGGAGGTCTGGGCTGGATTTGAACCCACCAGATCTGGTGTATGAAGCTGGCACCTTCGCTGCTTGAGCTAGAGTTGCTGAGCCAGCATAATGTTTTCTTTTCTTTTCTTTCTTTCTTTCTTTTTTTTAAGAGACAAGAGTCTTATTTTGTTGCCCTCGGTAGAGTGCTGTGGTGTCACAACTCACAGCAACCTCTAGCTCTTAGGCTTAGGTGATTCTCTTACTTAAGCCTCCCGAGAAGCTGAGACTATATAGGCGCCTGCTATAGCGCCCGTCTATTTTGTTGCAGTTTGGTTAGGGCCGAGTTCGAACCTGCCACCCTTGGTATATGGGGCCCGTGTCCTACTCATTGAGCCACAGGCACCACCCTAGCATAATGTTTTCAAGGAAGACCATAAGTCTTACTCAAAATTTTATGTTCTAAATGTTCTAAAACAATGATTGATACTCTAGAAGCAGGGGTATCAGAGGTAACTCTCCAGAAGCTTGCCCAAGTGTGCAGATATCCTTCTCTAGTTACGGGTCTGTTACAAGTAGCCCAGTGACAAATGGAGGAGGTGTGTATGGCAGACAAAAGATTGAGACTATTGGTCTAGACTTTTTTTTCTTAAGAAAGCCCTTTTGATGAAATATTATACTCATTATACTTATTTATATATGCATTTCAAATATATGAGATTTTATTTTTCCTTGCACATATTTATAGTCTACAATTTGGTAAGTTTTGAAGTATATCTGTACCTATGAAACTGTCACCACAATTAAGAACATGGTTATCCTTGTGGCCTATTTGTGGTCTACTTCCACCCCTTCTTATGCCTCTTCCCTTCTGATCTCTAGATGGCCAGTGGTCTGATCTTTCTTCCACCAGTTCTCTTATCTCAGCCTCCCGAGTAGCTGGGCCTGCAGGCGTCTGCCACAATGCCCAGCGTTTTTTTTTTTTTGTTGTTGTTGTTGCTATTTGGCTGGGCCAGGTTTGAACCCACCACCCTCCTTATATGGGGCTGGCGCCCTACTTGCTGAGCTGCAGGTGCTGCCCCAGTTTATATTTTCTTTATTATTATGTAGGTGGAATCAGATCACAAATACTCCTTGTTATTTATTCATTTTATTTATTTATTTATTTCTAGACAGAGTCCCACTCTCTTGCCCTGGGTAGAGTACCATGTTACCATAGCTCACAGTAACCCCAAATGTTGGGCTCAAGAGATCCTCTTGCTGAAGCCTCATGAGTAGCTGGGACTACAGGTGCCCACCACAATGCTGGGCTAGTTTTTCTTTTCTCTCTCTTTCTCTTTTTTTTTTTGTAGAGACGGAGTCTTACTTTATCATCCTCGGTAAAGTGCCGTGTCGTCACACAGCTCACAGCAACCTCCAACTCCTGGGCTTAGGTGGTTTTCTTGCCTCAGCCATCCGAGTACCTGGGACTACAGGTGCCTGCCACAAGGCCCAGCTATTTTTTTGTTGTTGTTGCAGTTCGGATGGGGTCAAATTTGAACCCGCCACCCTTGGTATATGGGGCTGGCGTCCTACCTACTAAGCCATAGGTGCCACCCTATAAAACATTTTTTAAATGAATTGCGCTTTTGGTGTCACATCTAAGAAATCTTTCTCTAACCCATAGTCACAAAGATTTGTTAACATTTGTTCAGAGTGTTTATTTGCAACTTCATAGTATTCATACAAAATTTTTATTGACGTGGTCCTAAATAGTGTTCAGAAGTTGAAGACATATGAGTAGAAAGTTAACCGAAGTAACTTCTCTCCTTTAAGACATTAATTTATTAATTTAATATTAGTTATTTCACAATCATCCTTTTTGTTTGTTTGTTTTAGTACCAGCTCATCAAAAAAAGAGAGAAAACACGTTATTTGATATTCATAGATCTCCAGCAAGAAGAAGTCATATTAGGTAAAGTAGTTTTGTTTCCTTATGAAAGGAGAATATAATTTGTATTTGTCAATGTGAGATTAAGTGCATCTTTCTTTCTGTTAATTAAAGAAAATTAAAAACTAATAGTTATCATCCTACATGTGACTGTTATCTTACTGGTTTACAGTTTGCCTGCAATATTTATAATTTTTTTTTTTTTCTTGAGACAGAATCTCACTTTGTCACCCTCTGTAGAGTGCTGTGTACATTATAGCTCACGGCAACCTCCAACTCTTGGGCTCAAGGGATCTTCTTGCCTCAGCCTCCCAAGTAGCTGGGACTATAGGTGCCCACCACAATGCCAGCTATTTTTAGAGATGGCATCTTGCTCTCGTTCTGGCAGGTCTTGAACTTGTGAGCTCAGGGCACCTGCCTCAGACTTTAAGAGTGCTAGAATTACAGGTGTGAGCCACTGTGCCCTGCCGATATTTGTAGTTTTAACAGTTATGTTTCCTAACGCTACATAGCTCTATGTCTGTGGTCTCCTAGTACATCTAAGCGACCTATATTGCTTTCATTTGAAGCATTGATTATTCAATTATTTGTAATACTTTTTCTTCCAAAGTGTCTTTTCTCTTCTGTAGAAGTACAAAGAAAGTTTTCTGCCTTTAAAACTTTATGTTATTTATTTATTTTGAGACATAGTCTCACTGTGCCATGCCTGCTGGGTAGAGTGCTGTGGTGTCACAACTCACAGCAACCTCCAATTCCTGTACTTAAGCGATTCTTTTGCCTCAGCCTCCCAAGTAGCTGGGACTACAGGTGCCCGCCACAACGCCCAGCTATTTTTTTTTTTTTTTTTGTAGAGACAGAGTCTCACTTTATCGCCTTGGGTAGAGTGCCGTGGCGTCACACTGCTCACAGCAACCTCCAGCTCCTGGGCTTAAGCGATTCTCTTGCCTCAGCCTCCCGAGTAGCTGGGACTACAGGCACCCGCCACGGCGCCCAGCTATTTTTTTGTTTTGCAGTTCGGCCGAGGCCGGGCTTGAACCCGCCACCTTCGGTATATGGGGCCGGCGCCCTACTCGCTGAGCCACAGGAGCCACCCCGCCCAGCTATTTTTTGTTTGCAATTGTCATTTGAAGTTGGCAGGCCCAGGCTGGATTCAAACCCGCCAGCTCTGGTGTTTGTGGCTGGCACTTCAGCCACTTGAGCTACAGGCACTGAGCCTGTCTTATTTATTTTGTTTCATTAACAGGTGATTCTGAGGAACATATTCTCTACTTATATAACATTCTGATTCTAAATGTGTAGGTTTTTGGCTTGGTGCCTATAGTTCAGTGGTTAGGGCGCCAGCTACATACACCAGAGCTGGTGGGTTCGAACCTGGCCAGGACCTGCTAAACAACTAAGCTACAACAAAAAAATAGCCAGGCATTGTGGCAGGTGCCTAAATTCCCAGCTACTTGGGAAGCTGAGGCAATAGAATCCCTTGAGCCCAGGAGTTGGAGGTTTCTGTGAGCTGTGATGCCATGGTACTCTACCCAGGGTGACAGCTTGAGGCTCTGTCTCAAAAAAGAAGAAAAACTAGCCGGATGTTGTGCCGGGCGCCTGTAGTCCCAGCTACTTGGGAGGCGGAGGCAAGAGAATTGCTTAAGCCCAAGAATTTGAAGTTGTTGTGAGCTGTGATGCCATGGCACTCTTACTTTGGGTGATGTAGTGAGACTCTGTCTCAAAAAAAAAAAAAAAAAAAGAAAAAAAGAAAAGAAAAAGAAAATTCCCCAGATGTGGTAGTAAATGCCTATAATCTCAGCTACTTGGGAATGAGAGGTAAGATGCCCAGGAGTTCGAAGTTGGAGTGAACTATGATTGCATGCCATTGCACTCCAACTTGGGCAACAAAGTGGGACTCTGTCTGAAAAAGAAAATTGCATTGGGTTTAGGGATTTTTAGAAAGAGTACCAAGGAAGTGAAGTGCTCTGCTTGTCACATTGTGTCAAGGGAACATGATACCCCATGACATCACTGATAATGTTTAGTTAACCATCATCACTTGGTTGAAGTGGTATTTACCAGGTTTTTCCTTTGTTGTTTTTAAAAGACAGGGTCTGTCTAGTATGCAGGCTGGGTCTTGAATTAAAGCTGAAGCTGTTCTTCTGCCACAGTCTTCTATGTAGCTGGGATCACAGATGTGGGCCACAGCATCCGCTTGCTTCCTTTTATTTTCATTTTTTACTGATACATGTTACTAAACCAAACTTGCATCTGCTTGTCCAGTACAGCAAGGCCAAACATTGACAAGGGGATTTTTAGTGAGAAGAAAGGCATTTATTGAACAGGGAGAGCTGAATAGGTACCTAATACATAAGACCTGAACTCCCCAGTAGTTTATAAGTGACAATTTTTTTTTTTTTTTTTTTTTTTGAGACAGAGCCTTAAGCTGTCACCTTGCATAGAGTGCTGTGGCATCACAGCTTACAGCAACTTCTAATTCCTGGGCTCAAGCGAGTCTCTTGCCTCTGCCTCCCAAGTAGATGGGATTACAGGTGCCTGCCACAACGCCGGCCTTTTTTATTTTATTTTATTTTTTTTGGTTGCAGCCTTTATTGTTGTTTGGCAGCCCAGGCTGGATTCAAACCCGCCAGCTCAGGTGTACATGGCTGGCGCCTTAGCCCGTTGAGCCACAGGTGCCAAGCCACAAGTGACAATTTTTAAAGGCAAGGGTACATTTCAGGAGACCAGAAGTTATACGCAAAACCATTAATCAATACATGGAAGTGATTAGTATGAAAGGTAGGGCTATCTTGGTGTGGGGGTGACTTATAGGTCATAGGGAAGATTCAGAGATTTTTTTTTTTTTTTTTTTGATTTGCAGTTGGTTAAGGAAGTAAGGCTTTGTCTAAAACCTTTTAAGTCCAATAGAAAGGAATGTTAAAAGTTTGGACTATGGATAGGAGTTTCTCTAGGCACCTCAGGAAAAAAATTTAGAACAAAGAATGGCAATTAGAATTTAGTCCTGGGTTCTTCAGTTCCCCCTTATCTGAGTCATATCTGGTAGAGGTGGACATTTTCCATCAAAGTGAAGGGAGGGGAGTGAGTGCAGGTTTCAGAAAAGCATCTAAAGAACAATACATTAAGATGTTATCTTTAGTTTCTGTAGGAACCAGAACACTTTGTGACTCTAACTTGACTGGGACACTATTGTTTAAGATATTACTCTCTTGCTTATTGGGTCACTCATTTACTTCTCAGGTGCCTACTGTTTCCCCTTATCGGATTATAGATTTTTTCCTTTATTTCCATGCTTGAGGAGGGATGGTTGCAGGCCCCTAAGATGGGTCTGATTTTATCTCAATAGTAATTGTATATATTGATGGGGTATATGTGATACTTTGCTATATGCATGTAATAACATAATGATCACATAAGGTAATTTGGGTATCTATCTCCTCACACATTTAACATTTTTTTTTTTTTTTTGTGCTAGAAACATTCCAAATTCTTCCTAGATATTTCTTTCTTTCTTTTTTTTTTTTTTTTTTAGAGACAGAGTCTCACTTTGTCACCCTTGGTAGAGTGCTATGGCATCACAGCTCACAGCAACCTCCAGCTCTTGGGCTTAGGCGATTCCCTTGCCTCAGCCTCCCAAGTAGCTGGGACTAGAGGCACCTGCCACAATGCCTGGCTATTTTTGTTTAAGTTTGGCCGGGTTCAGGTTTGAATTTGCAATCCTCGTTATATGGGGCCAGAGCCCTACTCACTGAGCTATAGGCGCCACCCTTTTTTTTTCTTTTTTGAGATAGAGTCTCATTATGTCACCCTCCATAGAGTGCTGTGGCATCACTGTTCATAGCAACTTCCACCTCTAGGGCTTAAGCTATTCTTTTGCCTCAGCCTCCCAAGTAGCTGCAACTAAAGGCACCTGCCAAAACGCCCAGCTATTTTTTGGTTGTAGTTGTCATTGTTGTTTGGCAAGCCCAGACTCGAGTTGAACCCGCCAGCTTCAGTGTATGTGGCTGGAGCCCTAGCTGTTGAGTCTCAGGCACCAAGCCTGATCATCATTTTTCTATTTAACTTCATGAGATCAGCCTTTTTAGTCCCCACAAGTCCTTAAGTGGCTTTTATTTTTTATATGTGTATATATATATTTTAATGTCTATAAATTTTATTATTATTTTATTTTATTTTATTTTTTTTGAGACAGAGCGTCAAGCTGTCACCCTGGGTAGAGTGCTGTGGCATCACAGCTCACAGCAACCTCCAATTCATGGGCTCAAGCAAGTCTCTTGCCTCCGCCTCCCAAGTAGCTGGGACCACAGGCGCCCACCACAACACCCAGCCATTTTTTGTTTGCAGCCATCATTGTTGTTTGGCGGGGCCGGGCTGGATTCGAACCCTCTAGCTCAGGTGTACGTGGCTGACGCCTTAGCCAGTTGAGCCACAGGCGCCGAGCCAATTTTCTATATTTTTGTATATATACTGTTTTTCTTCCTTCTTTCTTGGAAGCTGATTCTACCACTCTGCTTTTTTGGTATTACTGTTATGCTTATTACATCTGAAATATAGTAATACCTTATTAGAATTATTAATTCATATAATTTTATGGCTTTTACCAAAGCTAAGCAAAGAAAGGCAAAGTCCAGGTGGCCTTCTTTATCGCTGTGTTCCATATCTGTAGATTCAACAAACTAGAATGAAAATATTTGAGGAGAAAAATAAGAATACAACAGTAGAAGAAAATAGCATAACATGTATTCACATAGCATATGGATTGTATTAGGTATTGCAAGTGATCTGTATATTATTTAAAGTATATTGGTGATTGTGGGTAGGCACCTGTAGCTCAGCAGCTAGGGCACCAGCCACATATACCAGAGTTGGTGGGTTTGAACCCCATCATGGGCCTGCCAAACAACAATGACAACTACAACAAAGAAATAGCCAGGTGTTGTGGTGGGCGCCTGTAGTCCCAGCTACTTGGGGGCTGAAGCAGGAGAATTGGTTGAGCCCAAGAGTTGGAGGTTGCTGTGAGCTGTGATGCCACCACACTCTATGGAGGGTGACATGATGAGACTCTGTCTCAAAAAAATAAAAAAATATATTGGTGATTGTGTGCACCACCAAAGTATATTGAAGTAGATTACATGAATAAAGTATGCCGTTTTATTTAGGGACTTAAGAATTTTTTTTTTTTCTTTTTGAGACAAAGAATCTCACTATGTTGCCCTCTATAGAGTGTCGTGATGTTATAGTTCACCGTTTTTGGGCTTAAGAGATTCTCTTGCTTAACCTCAAATTCTTTCGGGTTTAAGCGAATTTCTTGCCTCAGCCTCCCAGCTGGGACTATAGGTGCCTGCCACAATGCCTAACTGTTTTTTTTGTTGCAGTTGTCATTGTTGTTTAGCTGGCCCAGGCCGGGTTCAAACCTACCAGCCTGGGTGTATGTGGCTGGGTTCCTACCCACTGAGCTAAGGGCGCTGCTGGGACATAAGTATTCTTAAGATTATGATATCTTCAGTGGTCCTGGAATCAATCTCCTGTGAATATTGAGAGATGACTATGTATATTTTTAGTTATTGTTTTTTTTTTTTGAGACAGAGCCTCAAGCTGTCGCCCTGGGTAGAGTGTCGTGGCATTACAGCTCACAGCAACCTCCAATTCCTGGGCTCAAGCGAGTCTCCTGCCTCTGCCTCCCAAGTAGCTGGGACTACAGGCGCTGGCCACAGTGCCTGGCTATTTTTGTTTGGGTTGCAGCCGTCATTGTTGTTTGGCAGGCCCAGGCTGGATTTGAACCCGCCAGCTCAGGTTTACATGGCTGGCGCCTTAGCCCGCTGAGCCACAGGCGCCAAGCCTGTTATTTAACTTTTTACTTTATCATTTTTGGTTCTCTGTGTTTATTCTTGTGCATTTGAGTTACTATCTAGAATTACTTCCTTCGATCGATGGAATGTAAGTCCCATCTACCTCATTGTGTGCTGTTAATGGCAAATTTATCTCATTTCTCTATTAGGTCATTAAATATGAAATGCCTGATTTCAGATCAAAAGTTTAGTTTATTATATATCAAACCTATCAACACAGATTTGCTGCCTTAATGGTAGCCTGTTTAGACTAGCAGTGAAGAAGCCTGGAGAGTGAGTGGTAAGGAAAAGAAGGAAATTGGAATAGACGTTTTCTCTAGCTTGTTGAGAACTGAATCTTTTTCCTTGCAAGTGGTCCAAATACTGGAACAAGTGGTGGTCAGTTGGTATGAAGTCTGATAAACACAGTGGATGACAGAGAGTTTCCAAGTCCAGCTTTTGTGGTTTGAGCAGTGTTGTTTATGTGACATGTGGTTGAATGTTATCTTGCAAGCGGATTGGCCTGTCTGTATTGACCATTCTCAGCTGCTTAATCCCAAGCATCCTTGTCATGTTGTCCAGTTGGTTGCAGTACCCATCCATATAACTGAGTGACCAGGTATCATGAAATTATAGTGGGCAATACAAGTACTAGATCACAAAACAGACAACATTACCAGTTTTTGGATAAATATGCAGTTTTATTTATTTTTAATTTTTTTTTGAGACAGAGCCTCAAGCTGTCACCCTGGGTAGAGTGCTGTGGCATCACTGCTCACAGCAACCTCCAACTCCTGGGCTGAAGCGATTCTCTTGCCTCAGCCTCCCAAGTAGCTGGGACCACAGGCACCCACGACAACGCCGGCTATTTTTTGGTTGGAGCTATCATTATTGTTTGGCGGGCCCGGGCTGGAGTCGAACTCCAGCTCAGGTGTATGTGGCTGGTGCCTTAGCTGTTTGAGCCACAGGGACCGAGCCTAAATATCCAGTTTTAGACTATGTTTTGGAACTTCATCTTTATCCAAACATTATGCCAAATGTTTGTGATTGCCAAGAAGAATTGGTTTTTCTTCACACATAACAATATGGTGTAGAAATATTAATATTACACCTTTTTTGCAGTTTTTTTTTGGTTTGGCCAGGGCTGGGTTTGAAACCATGACCTCCTGCCTGTGGGGCCAGTGCCCTACTCCTTTGAGCCACGGGTGCCACATAGAAATGTTTCTTTTTGAGACAGTCTTAAGCTATTGCCCTGGGTAGAGTGCTGCGGCATCACAGCTCACAGCAACCTCAAACTTTTGGGCTTAAGTGATTCTTTTGCCTCAGCCTCCCAAGTAGCTGGAACTATAGGCGCCCGCTGTAATGCCTGGCTATTTTTTTTGGTTGTAGTTGTCATTGTTTGGTAGGCCAGGCTGGATTTGAACCCACCAGCTCCAGTGTATGTGGCTGGTGCTCTAGCTGTTGAACTACAGGTGCCGAGCCTATAGAAATATTTTTCTTTTTTTTTAAGAAGACCCTCGCTGCGCACGCACGCTGGAGGGTCTCATGTTCAGGTGTGGGCACTACCAGAGGGTCTGCAAGGGGTCGAAGCTTTCAGAATTCCTTTTCTGAGACCTTTGGTATGCATTGCTTCAGTCCACTCATCACTTGCCCCTTTACCCCCCGTGGCACTCAGCAACTCTCTCCCCCTTTGGGAGCCCCGCTGCACAGCCAAATGCTGGGGAGAGTGCCATGGCCAATGGCCGACGCCTGCAAGCAGCTGCTGAAGGTGGCTGCGAGGGCAGGCCTGTAGAAATGTTTCAACTAAGGTGTTAACAAAAAAGAAAGGCAAGCTTCTAGACAGTTTCTCTTCTGATGCTTGTTTAATTCCTGTGAATTAATTCCATCTATCCAGCCTCTTTTTTTTTTTTAGACAGAGCCTCATTCTGTCACCCTAGATAGAGTTCCGTAGCATCACAGCTCACAGCAACCTCCAATTCCTGGGCTCAAGCAAGTCTCTTGCCTTCACCTCCCAAGTAGCTGGGACTACAGGCACCTGCCACAATGCCTGGCCATTTTTTGGTTGCAGCTATCGTTGTTTGGCAGGCCCGGGCTGGATTCGAACCCGTCAGCTCAGGTGTACGTGGCTGGCACCTTAGCCCGTTGAGCCAGAGACGCTGAGCCTCTCTCCAGCTTCTTAACCTTGCTCATTTGTTTTACATGGCCCACTGTTGCTGGAATAATAATGTCAAACCTCACTATTCATTCAACTATACATAGGTTGAGATGGATTCACTTCCATTACAGCTTTTGGTCCATCATTAACCACCTTGGTTTCACATTGCCCACATAGCTAATTTTTTTTTTTTTTTTTTTGCGGTTTTTGGCCAGGGCTAGGTTTGAACCTGCCACCTCCTGAATATGGGGCCAGTGCTCTACTCCTTTGAGCCACAGGTGCCAAGACATAGCTCATTTTCTTTTTCTTTTCCTTTCTTTCTTTTTTTTTTTTTTTTTGAGCTCAAGCTATCACAGAAATAGCCAGGGATTGTAGTGGGCGCCTGTAGTCTCAGCTACTTGGGAGGCTGAGGCGGGAGAATTGCTTGAGGCCAGGAGTTGGAGGTTGCTGTGAGCTGTGAGGCCATGACACTGTACCCAGGGTGACAGCTTGAGGCTCTGTCTCCAAAAAAAAAAAAAAAAAAAAAAGAAAGGAAAAGAAAAAGAAACAGCAGAACTTTTCAAACCATTTATGTATTGTGCGTTCATTAGACACATCCTTCCCAAATACTTGATACTACCAGCTGTCTGCACTGCATTATTTCCATGGTGGAAATCATACTTGAAAATAACATTAATTTTTGGGGTAAGGGGCCTGTGGCTCAGCAGGTAGGGCACCGGCCCCATATTCCAAGGGTGGTGGGTTTGAACCTGGCCCTGGCCAAACTGCAACAAAAAATAGCTGGGCGTTGTGGCAGGCGCCTGTAGTCCCAGCTACTTAGGAGGCTGAGGCAAGGGAATTGCCTAAGCCCAGGAGTTGGAGGTTACTGTGAGCTGTGATGCCACGAGGCCTTTACCGAGGTCGATAAAGTAAGACTCTGTGTCTACAAAAAAAAAAAAACACTAATTTTTGAATTACCCATAGTTTCATAAAAATTGCTCCAAAAGGGGCGGCACCTGTGACTCATCAAGTAGGGCTCCAGCCCCATATACCAAAGGTGGCGGGTTCAAACCCGGCCTTCGCCGAACTGCAAAACAAAAATAGCTGGGTGTTGTGGCAGGCGCCTGTAGTCCCAATTGCTTGGGAGGCTGAGGCAAGAGAATCGCCTAAACGCAGGAGTTGGAGGTTGCTGTAAGCTATGTGATGCCACAGCACTCTGCTGAGGGTGATAAAGTGAGACTCTGTTTCTACAAAAAAAAAAAAAAAAAAAATTGCTCCAAAAAAAAAATTGAAAGGTAATCACAAGCCATCAAAATGTGCATTTGAGAGAATGAGGATGTACCTTTAGAATAAAAAAATAAAACAAGCGTCAAAGTGAAATGTCAGAGGTATCAACTATCAATTTGAATTCTTAAGGAAGGGGTGTCCAGTCTGTGGACTGCAAGCCTGTGTCCCCAGATGTATGTGATGCAGCCCAACACAAAATCATAGACTTAAGGCATTATGAGATGTTTTTGTGATTTATTTTGGTGGAACTCGATTGTGCAGTTCTTAAGCGTGAACTTCGTAGACAGTGTTGTCTTGAGGTGTCACATAAAGTAAACGTAAGTACACTCTTGCTCTTTGTTTGCTTGTGTAGCTTTACTTACACTATAGTGTGCGATTTCCAGGGGGTTATTTTCCAAGCACAGTTGAATTACCACCATCAGATGTTACAGTTACTTGTGGTGACTTGGCGAGGAAGGCAATTATTGAGAATATTTCAACCTATCATTGCAATGTTAGGTGTTTAATGTTATTTAGAAATCAGGTGAGTATTGTTTTTTTTTTTCAGTTTTTGGCCAGGGCCAGGTTTGAACCTGCTACCTCTGGTATATGGGGCCAGCGCCCTACTCCTTTGAGCCACGGGTGCCCCCCCCCCGGGTGACTAATGTTTTTGATCATTAAGGGTACTTCCACACCTCAGGGGCACCTCACGTATTGCCCACTGTGCTTTATAATCAGCCCTCTGCCTTGCCCTGTGTCAGTAGCTGAGATGTGGAATGGCCCAAATCTTACTTTCTATTTTCCTTTCAATTTTCATAATAAAAGTAAATATAGTTCCTTATTTGTTATTTTTTTTTAAATCACAGCATGGCTTCTATAATGTCTTAAAAGAGAACAGAACCCTTCAAAAGAAAAATTGCAAATGAAGGAAGATTAGTCAGTAAAAAATAGACAGATGACTACTTTTTTGTCAAGGCAAATAATAAAGCACGTGGTTTAATTATTTGAAGGGAATTTGCACAAGTTTCAAAGACTATCATTTGAAGAGGCATTATATAAAAAACATGCTGCCAAATTTGACGTGTATGAAAAAAATTGTGTTACAAGAACAAAATAGTGGAACTGAAAAAAAGTCTGTCTTCGCAAAAATATTTGTAAAAAGTTACAACTCAAATAGATTCCACTGTAAAAGCTAGTTATGTGCTTTTTTACAAGCATGTTTAATAGCAAAAAGTCAAAAGCCATTTACTGATGGTGAGTTTATTAAGCAATATGTGGATAGAATGGCAGATATAATTTTGCCCTGGAAAAAAGGGAGATATTTTTAAAATCAGTGTCAGTTTGTTTGACCAGACTGCACCCAGGTAAATTGAAGCATTTGGACAATTATTTTTTTTTTTGGAGCCTTCTATAGAGTGCTGTAGCGTTACAGCTCACAGCAACCTCCAACTCTTGGGCTTAAGCGATTCTCTTGCCTCAGCCTCGTAAGTAGCTGGGACTTCAGGTGCCCACCACAATGCCTGGCTACTTTTTGGTTGTAGTTGTCATTGTTTGGCAGGCCGGGCCCGGATTCAAACCTGCCAGCTGTGGTGTATGTGGCCGGTGCCTTAGCCACTTGAGCTATTGGCCTGGACAATCTGTTGAAGGAAGTTTGGAGACTAAAGCTGCTAATTTTAAATTTTAACACACATGCTTGGGGCTAGATGATAGACTGATGCTACAAGCTCAAGTTGCCATTTTTATTAGAGGTATTGATGATGAATGTAATGTCACTGAAGAAATGGCTTCTTTTTTATTTTCTTTAAAAGATACAACTAGGGCAGTGCCTGTGGCTCAAGGAATAGGGCATTGGCTCCTTATACCAGGGGTGGCGGATTCAAGCCTGGTCCCTGGCCAAAACTGCAAAAAAAACCACAAAGATACAACTAAATTGAGATTTATATGAAGCAGTGAAAAATATGTTAAAGCAATTTTCCTTGTCTATTGTCAACATATCTGATATAGTTACTGATGGTGCCTGGGTGGTGGTAGGTAAAAGAGTGGGACTTAGACAATTAATAGAAGATGATGCAATTGCTGCCCCAAACTCAAATTTGGTGAAGTGTCATTGCACAGTACATCAAGATAATTTATGCACAGAAGATTTTTAAGTGGATAACATCAGGCAAATCATCATCAAGGCCGTGAATTTCATAAAGGCCAAGGGATTGAATCATTGCCATTTCTAGGAATTCCTTAAAAGTATTGATGCTGACTATCGATAGGTAACATCATTTTCTGTTTGGCAATAAGATGGCTAAGTCGAGGCCAACTGTTGAAAAGATTGTATAATTTATGACATGTTATCAAGTCATTTATTATATCAAAATCCTACTTTGTGCCAGAATTTGACAATGAAAATGGGCTTACAGATTTAGAATTTTTAATGGATTTCACTGCTCATTCAAATGAGTTAAACATGAGCCTTTAAGGTGAAAAAAAAAACTTACCAATACAGCGTGGGGCCTGTGGCTCATTGAGTAGGGCGCCGGCCCCATATACTGACAGTAGTGGGTTCAAACCCGGCCTTGGCTGAACTGCAAAACAGAAATATACCCGGGTGTTGTGGCAGGTGCCTGTAGTCCCAGCTACTCGGGAGGCTGAGGCAAGAGAATTGCCTAAGCCCAGGAGTTGGAGGTTGATTTGAGCTGTGTGATGCCATGGCATTCTACCTAGATTGATAAAATGAGAGTCTGTCTCTAAAGAAAAAAAAAAAAAAACTTACCAAAACAGTGTTTCAAACCATAACAGCATTCCAAGTGTAACTGAAATTATGGCAGACTCAAATTAAAGAAAACAATTTTGTGCATTTTGAAATGCTGGCTAGACATTTTGGATAAACACAGTCCTGTGAACAATGAGAATTGTGTAGCCTTGCTTTTGATTTGATGTTGCAAGAATTTGAAAACAGATTTCAAGATTTCTGGGAAAATAATGAGTATTTTGGTACATTTGCAACTCCATTTTCAGTCCACATAAATCTGCTACCTGCCAATTTTCAAAAGGAATGGCATAGTGCTACAGTCTGACATTTAACTTAAAAATTTGGTCATATCACTTTACTGGACTTTTATAGGTACTTCCTCGGTTCTCATTCACACCTCATTCATGTAACTTTTGGCAGCGCCTACATTTGTGAGTAACTATTTTCAAGAATGAAGCACATTAAGAGTAAAATTAGGACCTAAACATCTGATGAACACCTTGAACTCAGAATTGCAAATTAGTTCCATCAGACTAGATGTTGATCCATTAGTTTCTCAAATACAATGTCAAATATCCCACTAGTTTTATTTCGCCTACTTTTATAATAAAAAATATTCAAAAACCCCCAAAGAAGCTGGATGGGGCGGCTCACACCTGTAATCCTAGCACTTGGGAGTTAGAGGTGGGTGGATTGCCTGAGGTCACAGGTTCGAGACTAGCCTGGGCCTGAGTGAGACCTCGTTATCTAAAAATAGGAAGGTGCTGTGGTGGGCACCTATAGTCCCAGCAACTCAAAGGAAAAAAAACAACCCAAAGATATTTTATTACTTAGACACATACATTTTCTGTATTAGTGATTGCAAACTTGGGACCTGATCAGTGATTTTAAGGACTTTCTTAACGGGCTGCAGCATAATTAGGATTTTTTTTTGGAGACAGAGTCTCACTTTGTCACCTTGGGTAGAGTTCCCTGGTGTCTCACAGCAACCTCCAATGCTTGGATTTAAGTGATTCTCTTGCCTCAGCCTCCCGAGTAGCTGGGACTACAGGTGCCCGCCACAGTGCCCAGCTATTTTTAGAGATGAGTCTTGCTCTTGCTCAGGCTGGTCTCAAATCTGTGATTTGCCTCCTCCTCCCAGCATAGGATTTTTTATTTTTTTTTTGAGACAGAGCCTCAAGCTGTCACCCTGGGTAGAGTGCCATGGCATCACAGCACATAGCAACCTCCAACTCCTGGGCTGAAGCAATTCCCCTGCCTGTGCCTCCCAAGTAGCTGGGATTATGGTCGCCTGCCACAGTCCCCAGCTATTTTGTTGGTTGTAGCCATCATTGTTGTTTGGCAGGACCAGGCTGGATTCGAACCTGCCAGCTCAGGTGTATGTGGCTGGTGCCTTAGCCGCTTGAGCCACAGGTGCCAAGCCCATAATTAGGATTTTTTTTTTTTTTTGAGACAGAGTCTTAAGCTGTCACTTTGGATAGAGTGCTGTGGCATCACAGCTCACAGCAACCTCCAATTCCTGGGCTCAAGCGAGTCTCTTGCTTCCGCCTCCCAAGTTGCTGGGACTACAGGCGCCCGCCACAACGCCCGGCCATTTTTTGGTTGCAGCTGTCGTTGTTTGGCGGGCCTGGGCTGGATTTGAACCTGCCAGCTGAGGTATACGTGGCTGGCGCCTTAACCCGTTGAGCCACAGGTGCCGAGCCCATAATTAGGATTTTTATGTGAGGATGTTTTTGCTTTTCTGTGGTGGTAGCTATTACACACATTATGTACAGAATTTCTTTTTTTTTTTTTTTTTTTTTGGTTCATCAGCATTTGTTAGTGTTTGTGTATTTAATGTGTGGCCCAAGACAACTCTTACTCTTCTAATGTGGCCCAGAGAAGTCAAAAGGTTCGAGACCCCTGACTTAAGGATATTGGAAATTTCATACTTAACAACCTACTACATTATAGACCCACTAAAATTTGGGAATTTTCCTGATGGGGAGGAAGAAGTAGGAGATAGGATAATTATCTAAATTTCAAAGAATGAGTAAGATATTTGTTTCAGCAGTCTTCTTGAAGAGTTGGGAAGCATTAAATAAAAATTGTTCCAAAATGAAATGAAAGGATTCGTATTAGTTAGCAGAAGAAGTAATAGGTATTCAAAGATCTTAAGGAGAGTTGTAAAAATCTGTGTTGCAAATGGGAATAGTGGGCATTGGGGTAGAATAGGAATGCACAGATGGTGAGACATCTTTGAAAGTAACTTGAGTTTGAAGTAAATTAATTGAAAATGATTCCAGCTTGTATGATTATGTGGATTTTTATTAGTGTGCTCAACATTCTTGTTATTATTTGAATTGGTACAAGGTTGGAGTTTAGTAATTATATTGGTAAAAAAAAAAGGGGACAGAATCAGCAGGAAGATTAAAAAGTGAATACTCTTAAGTCTGAGTGAGAGAGAAAACTTTGCCAAGAAAGGGAGTTGATAGGTAACGAATAAATGCGTGCCCAGCAGGCCTTAGGTTGAGGTAAAAGTTAGCAGTTTATGTTCAAAGAATAAGTCATTCAATTTTTAGATTATAGAGGTGGTGAGCAGTTCATATGATGGCAAGACCCAAGGCAAGATCATGACAAATGATTTATTTTAGTGGAGTCAGTGGGAAATGGTTAAAGAACTGTGGTGATGGTACATGAAGCCTAGGGAGGGATAGGAGAAAAAGAAAATATAAGGGATATTTTATAGGTAGTATGGATAGGACTCAATAGGAATTATAATGTGATAGGAGAAAGGGAATTTAGGATGATTTTAAGTTGTTTTTTTATTTTTATTTTTTGCAAATTACTGGTAGTTGAACTGCTAACCAAATAAACTATTTAAAAGAAGGGATTGGGGCGGCGCCTGTGGCTCATCGAGTAGGGCACTGATCCCATATACCAAAGGTGGCGGGGTTAAGCCCAGCCTCAGCCATCCTGCAAAACAAAATAGCTGGGCGCTGTAGCAGGTGCCTGTAGTCCCAGCTACTTGGGAGGCTGAGGCAAGAGAATCGCCTAAGCCTAGGAGTTGGAGGTTGCTGTGAGCCGTGTGATGCAATGGCAATCTGCTCAGGGTGATAAAGTGAGACTCTGTCTCTACAAAAAAAAAAAAATAAGAGAAGTAATTGAAGAATTTAATTTAGGTGTTATTAACTCAGTTTGGTCATGTTGAGGGTTGTAGAGGCATTCTGAGTTATATTAATAATGTGTCATTAAGTATTATTTCTCCTTTGGGATGACTTTAGCCTGATATATGTATTATCTAATCATCTCATAGTAGTTCTGACTATAAAGTATTTCTTTTTCTTCTTCAAGGTATTTTATGAGAAAATTCAAACAGTGTAAAAGTGTTGTAGGAATAAGTGAAAGCCCTTCAAAACCCTTGTTTTTCTTAGTTCTTTAAATGTCTAGACTGTTTTTGATTTATGGGAAAGAGAATAAAAAAAAAGTCCAGGGCTCAGCGCCTAAGGCTCAAGCGGCTAAGGCGCCAGCCACGTACACCTAAGCTGGTGGGTTCGAGTCCAGCCCGGCCCACCAAACAACAATGACAGGTGCAACCAAAAAAAATAGCCAGGCGTTGTGGTGGGTGCCTATACTCCCAGCTCCTTGGAAGGCGGAGGCAGGAGACTCACTTGAGCTGAGGAATTGGAGGTTGCTGTGAGCTGTGATGCGACAGTACTCTATCCAGGGTGACAGCTTGAGGTTCTGTCTCAAAAAAAAAAAAAAGTCAAGTTTTCTTTCTTTCTTTCTTTTTTTTTTTTTAAGAGACAAGGTTTTATTTTATCACCCTTGGTAGAGTGCCATGACATCACAGCTCACAACCTCCAACTCCCAGGCTTAGGTGATTCTCTTACATCAGCCTCCCAAGTAGCTGGGTCTACAGGCACCCACCATGACACTCGGCTATTTTTTTTTTTTTTCTGGCTATTTTTTTGATGCAGTTTGGCCAGGGCTGGGTTTGAACCCGCCACCCTCTGTATATGGGGCCAGTGCCCTACTCAATGAACCATAGGTACTGCCCAAGCTTTCTTTTCTAAGATTTTAATGTTATTTACCAAACAGTGACAAGTAGTCTCTAAATTTGGACACAAATTAAATTGGTTATTGACTCCCTTCCTGAATTAGCCTATTTAAACATTTTATACTTCTTTTCCATTTTTTCTTCTTTTTCTCTGCAGAACTTACTACCTTTTACTTCATTAGATGAAACTGTATGGGGGTAACAATCTTAATAAATATTTGCTGAAGGAATTTTCTGAGTTATAGATGTGATGTTTATAATGTATAATGTATTTTTAAAGCCATCTGCTACTGTAATGGTTTAAGTATTTTACCGTCTTTAAATAGGAGAAAGAAGCATGCCATTCATAGTAGTGACACAACTTCTTCTGATGAAGAACGCTTTGAAAGGAGGAAATCAAAGAGTATGGCAAGAGCAAGAAATAGGTTAGTAAATGTTTTAGTGTTATTTCCATGGTAGAAAAAAGGAATAATACTTTTTCTTTCTTTTTTGAATGACTTTCTTATCTATATTGGCATTTTGCTAACACTGATGTTCAACACATACCCTAGACTAAACTGATGCACAGACTTGGTTTTACATAGTAATCCTTTTTTCCTTTTTGAGACAGTTTCACTTTGTTGCCCTTGGTATAATACCATGGCATCATAGCTCACAGCAACTTCGAACTCTTGGGCTCAAGTGATCCTTTTGCTCACCCTCCTGAGTAGTTGGGACTATAGGCACCCAGGTGTTTTCTTTTTAGAGACAGGATCTTGCTCTTGCTCAGGCTGGTCTCAAACTCCTGAGCTTAGGCAGTACACTTGCCTTGGCCTCCCAGAATATAGGTGTGAGTCAATCCTCCTGGCCTTTTTGATTTTTTTTTGAAAAACCCTTGCTCTCTCGCATTGGCTAGGGTGTTGTGGTGCCTCCATAGCTCGCTCAAACTCTTGGGCCCAAGTGATCTAGTCTATACATTGCATGCCACCACACGTGGCTACTTTTCTTTATTTTTAGTAGAGATGGGGTCTCATTCTTGCTCAGGTTGGTCTCAAACTCCAGAGCTCAAGCGATCCTTCTGTTTCAGCTGCATGAGCCACTGTGCCTAGCCTTATTAGTAATTCTGTTTTTTTTTTTTTTTTAAGAGACATAGTCTCACTTTGTCACCCTTGGTAGAGTGCCATGGCGTCACAATGCTCACAGCAACCTCCAACTCCTGGGCTTAGGCAGTTCTCTTGCCTGAGCCTCCCAAGTAGCTGAGACTACAGGCACCCGCCACAACGTCTGGCTATTTTTTGGTTGCAGTTTGGCTGGGGCCGAGTTTGAACCCAACCCACCACCTTCGGTATATGAGGCTGGTGCCCTACCAACTGAGCCACAGGCACTGCTCCTTTTTTTTTTTTTGAGACAGCCTCAAGCTGTTGCCCTGGGTAGAGTACTGTGGCATCACAACATATAGCAACCTCTAACTCCTGAGCTTAAGTGATTCTCTTACTTCAGCCTCCCAAGTACCTGGGACTACAGGCACCTGCCACAATGCCCAAGTATTTTTTTTTTTTTTTTGGTTGTAGTTGTCATTGTTGTTTGGCAGGCCTGGGTTGGATTCGGACCTGCCAGCTCTGGTGTATGTGGCTGGTGG